>PVIY010025781.1:0-36233 GCA_004026745.1 Myrmecophaga tridactyla | reverse complement strand
CGTGTTGTCTCTCTGTCAAGCTCTCTCTTCTCTAGTACTTTTTATGCAAACTCTGGCTGCATTGGATCTCCATGTTCTCAGTTCCCTCTCTTCATCTCCAGGAATCCATCAGGTATTTCATGGTAGTAATACCCTGAGCTATGGATTACTCTACCTGGAGAATAGAAATTCTCTTAAGGTAATTAGCTGGGACAATCTTAGGGTGCAGTTCATTCGCTTCCCATCTCTCAGGAATCATTGTCCTTTGTTGTTCATTTTTAGCATCTTAAAATTTGTTTTTATATTTATGTTGTCCATTGTTTTAGTTTTCTTTTGTAGAAGATGGAAATTCTGTAATCAGTTTTCAAATTCCAGCATTTTACTAAAGTAAGTTAAATTTTTTATCTCTATAGACTATAATAGATGCTTATATTATGTGCATTAAAGAATAATAAATCAAATAATAAATCAATAGCTAAATAATTTGACCTTTAACTCTGCTAAACTAAATACATAAAATAAACAAATTCATAGGCACATTCTTGTTCATTTTTGCTTACCAGAACTGACTTATTCAATAATTATAGGAACCCACAGAAATATTTTAATTTATTTTAAATCAGAAGGGAAAATGAAGTCAAAACAAAAAAGGTATAATTTTTTTGGCTTGATTTACTGTTTTCCTTTCTACTTTAGACAACTTATCTTCATTGATTTCAACAGTGAATGGATAAGCAATTCAATACTCTGATCTATCATTTTCTTGCTATCTTCAACAACTAGTGGTATTCAATTTCAGTGTTCTCATCTCTCCTAAAGTCATAACCTATACCTTATCATAACTTGGAAATGCCCTACTCTGAAACAGATCCTTTGAATTCTTTATCTGTGGGCTTGAATTACTGATTCTTCCTGCAGCCTCTTTCCATCTCTTGTACTGTTCTTCAACTTCCAGCCTCTTGATCACAGTCATTAGTCCCAATGCACAGACCTCAGACCTCTATATGTCTTCATTTTTTTTTTAGAATACTTTTCTAGACTGTATTCTGTGATCTTTAGCTACTCAGCTAGTCTTTTGCCAATATTCTCAACTGTTATATCTCTTATATCCAAATAGCAAAGTCTTATCTCTGGATTAATGCAATTATTTGCCTGTTTTTGTCCTGTGCCAAGGCCTCCGAGTGCCACGAGAGAAAATAGCTCATACAGATTGGTGCCACTACATATTCATGGTGCCCAATTTTAACGATCCTTCAGAGCTGTCCCAAAGTTGTAAAGGTTTTTCTATTCATTCTGTTCTCATATATTTTTTTGCGTCAGTCATTAGACAGTTTCTCCTCCCTCAGGAAAATTACAACTTTATCTCACCTTTTTTTCAAGCATAGCAGATGACCAAGACATTTAGAAAACCAAGCAGGAAACACCTCAACTCCTAGGTCTATTTGTACAACTGTAACCCTGTATACACCTATATTTCCTTTCCTTGTGTAAAGACACAAGGACGCCTTTTTTCCACATAGGGTTGACATCTCCACCAGTGGATTCAATCAGGGTATGAAGAAAAGCTTCCTAAATTAATGCTTGTGCTGGTTTGAAAATATTATGCACCCCAGAAAAGCCATGTTTTAATCCTGATTCAATTTTGTGGAGACAGCTGTTTCTTTTCATCTTGATTCAGTACTGCATTTTGGAAACTTGATTAGATTATCTCCATGAAGATGTGACATGCCCAAATATGGGTGTGACCTTTGACTAGATGGAGATGTGACTCCACCTATTCCAGGTGGGTCCTTATGAGTTTATCTGAATCCTTTAAAAGAGTAAACATCTTGGAAAAACTCAGAAATGACAGAATCCTCAGAGCCAGCAGAGAGCTGACAGAAACTTCAGAGCAGAACTGGCATAGAAGCCAACACTTGGACAAAAGAGACATGGATGTTTGGAGATTCTTGGAGCCCAGCAGACATCACCATGAGATGTTAAGCAAGCCAGAACCTGGAGAGAGCCAAGGGATGCCAAGAGATGAAAGCCAGTCCCAGAGAAGCAAAGTTAGGAATCCCCACAGGAACGGAGGCTGAAGGCATTGAAGCCCAGGAGTAAGGGACCAGCAGATGCCAGCCACATGACTACCCAGATGACAGAGTTGTTCCTGACACATTGGCATTCCTTAATTTAACTTTCCTGTATGTCTTAGTTTGGACGATTTTACAAGCTTAGAACTATTAACTTATAACATTAAATTTCCTTTCTTAAAAGCCATTCCATTTCTGATATATCACATTCCAGCAGCTTGCAAACTAACCCAATGCTTATGAAATGTTAATGCCCATACAAATTTCTAGGACTCTTGCTAAGAATATATATATGGGGTGGTGCCTCAGATTCTGAATTTTAATGTTTCCAGGTGATGCCAGTGTTTCTGGTCCACAGCATGTGATTCATGTATCAATATCCTAAAGCATCTTATCCTATTAATTACACTTTAACTCAATATTTCTAGCTTTTTGTACATGTGATTTTATGCAGGAGTTGCCACTTACATCTTAGAAAAAAAATTCCTCAGCCTCATGACAAGTCTACATCCTGGTTTATATCCTATCTTCTTACAATCTTCATATAAGTGGAATAAACATTTTCCTCTCTCAAATTCTTGCCTTCAAGTTATTTCTCAATATACTTCAGTCTCGTCTCCATTTTCACAACTTCCTGAAACTGGTGTTGACATAGAAATCAAAGAACTTAAAAAAAAATTCTAGCTAAATGTATAGCCTTCATTGCTTTTTTAATTTAAATTCTTGTTTATGCTAGTATTTGTTGCTGACCCTTCTTGTCTGTATATTTTCCAATATACAGTTTCCTCAAGCTCTATTTTGGCTATTGCTTCTTTCTCCTTTTTACAATTGTCTTCTGCTGACTTTCTGGTTTTAGTCCTTCTTGCTCTGAAAATCATCCTAGGACAATCATGTTATATGCATAGTTTTTTATCTACTATTTTCATGTTGATTTTCCCATATTTTTTCCTGAAATCAATATTTATCTTCCTTTCTGTAAAGCCATAAATTAAACTTTCTACTCATCAAATACATTTGAGCAGTTCCTAAGAAACTCAGTCTTAAAAGTCCCAAACTTATCTTCCACCCACCTCGTCTCCCAAATCATTTTCTTTTCTTGTGTTGCTATCTTAGAAATTGTCTACTCCACCCACTAGTTATACAAGCTGAAATCATAAGCTCCACCGATGACTGCTTTCTCTATCATTGCATAGACCGTCCATCAATTATCAAATCCTATTCATAACATCTCCTGTTTGTTAAATGCATCCACTTCTTTATATATCACTTGTCATTTATTCATTTGCATATTAGCATTTCTCACTTGGATTCCTGTAACTTTCCCAAATTCTTCTTAATGCTGTTTTTCTTTTAAACCTCAGTATGCAAACTTCTTGGTGAAGACAGAAAAATATTTCTAAAATGCAAATATCTCTATTCCACTTGTTTGCCTAATACTATTTAAGAGCTTCCATTATCCTCAGGAAAAAGTCCAAACACTTTAATGTGATATATATTATAAATACATATAAACATTCCTTTATAAACTTCTCTTTGCTTACTTTTCCAGTCTTTTATCTACCACTATTACTTTATGTTACATTTATAGTGACTTTCTTACTACTCCTCAAATACCTCATTCTTAATCTTCTTTTCTGGCTGTTACATGTTCTACTCTCTCTGCCTATAACTCCTTCCATCTTTTTATTTCTAACAAAAATTACCTTATTCTCAAGAGCTTTTGCAATTCCAGTCCATGTATTTTGTTGGGTATTTCTCCTTCATTTCTCCCAAAGCCCATAAGTACATCTACTATAGGATATTTCACATGGCAATGCATTGTTTTTTACTTATTTGTAGACTTATCTCTGCAAACATTGTGAGGGTAGGGAACATTGTATGTCATTCAATCACAGCCATTAGCACAAAGCTAGACCCATATTAAGCAAAAGTTAAATGACTTATTAAAGGAAAAGATGAAAGAAAGTCTCCAAAAAAATATAATCTCTAGTAAACATTTTATTTTCATCTTCAGAAATAGTAAAATCAACACAATAGATATTTACAGCATCATATTTAAATAGTAATATATCTGTATGTGTGTGCATGTGTGTGTGTGTGTTCTGTGTGTATGTGTGTTTACGTGTGACTTTAACTTATGCAAACTACATTATAACACTTTGGCCATATTTATGAGAAACTATAAGTTTGCCTGGCAAGCTTATTGACAGTGTTTTGCATTAGGTATGTCACACCAACATAAAGAGTAATACACTTTAGATGAATCAGAGCACTATAAAATCTGATGGATTGCTATTGTTTAGAATTTGTTTTCAATTAATCAAAGAATATAATGGTCGAAATTAAAATATGGAATTTTTATTAAAATTATGTATTAGATAAAATGCAAAGCATGTGAAACCTCAGATAGAATCAACTTTTAAAGCAAATCAAAGTACATTTGACCTAAGAGAATCAATGATACTTTATCTGTCTCTTATTTCCTAAGCAAAATATTAAACGCCTATAACACAAATAATCTACATTGAAAATGATTTCAGTAAAAGGCAAACAAAAGTCATTGTCAACCTCCTCTGGCCTTTTTCCAGTTACTCTAAGTTAACTAACTTGAATTTGCCCTCTTCTTATTGCATTTTGCAAGCCCTTTTCTCCTCCTTTGCTTATTATTTTATTGAAACCATTCACCAGTTACACTAGCCAGAAACCTGTCTTCTCAAATGATTCCTTCTTTTCTTAGCAATGACAGCTAAGTAATTAGCAAGACTGCTGGACAAGTCAGTGACACACCTAGTGCCATCTCTGAACCCTCAGCCTACCCTCTTCCTTTTCTACCATGTGCAGATATTCTAATATGTTTCCATTCTGCAGCCCAGGGAAGATGTTATGTCTAATGCAAAGTCACAACCATAAACCAGGGAGCAAGCAGTCCCAAATGCTTAACAGGACAGGAACATTCAGTGTTGAAGCCTCCTCACTCTGGTTTATGTAAATACCCTTCCCTGAAGGAGAGCAGATTTGTCTCTCCTTTCCCATGTGAATTGGAAATTACAGAACTGCTGTCCATTAACCAGATTGGACTTGATGGGATCCCTTTCGGACACTTTGTACTATGTAAGTAATAAAACAGCCATTTGCTGAAAGTTTCTATTGTGCCTGAGCCTGTGCTCCCATGACATACCACACCACAATTTTCTCCACAAAGACATTTTTTTCCAAAAAGATATTTTGATACGACCTCCTGAATATCTCATAAATGAATCCACAACATTGACTATCCACTGCCATTACTCCATATCATTATCAATATGTTTCTCTTGCAAATACATTAAATCAATACATGTGCCAGGCCACAGTTTGGCCTTTTTCTGCTTTAATGGAAGAAAACAGAAAACAGAATGCAGAACTTTGGATGTATGTATCAGTGGCAAGCCAGTACCAAGTAAACATTCTGTGTGAAACCCTCCCCAGCTTAATTGTAGAAAAGACAGCCTGCCAGTTATTTCAAATTCTTTTGGTAATTTCTCCATGCATCTCAATTGACTTTGAGATTTGAGGCCTTTCTTCCTGAGCAATTAATGGGTATTTGAGAGCTGTGTCCTAATCTGTGTCCCATGTCCTAATCTGGTGTTTGTCCCGCTTGTTTGCTATTCACTGATAAGCTGAAGGAAATGCAACCTCAACCGTAGCTCAAGTTATTGTTTTGTCAGTGTTGTAAATGGATCATATCTTCTTAGTTTGTCCTATTCGCCAAGACAGTATTAAACTATTTAAATTAAATTTATTAACCAAAACTCTGAATTGATACCTCAAATTTAGCCTAGAGCATTATCATGTTTTCAGCAAAATTTTGATTAGAGAATTCTCCAAATAAGAGATTAGAATTAAGATTAAAATAAATACTTTAAAAGTAGAATATATAGAAAAATGCAGAAATAAAACTTGATTAGTAATCATGAAATGAATAAACCATTTGCCAGAACTTTATTAATAGTGCCTTCATTTTACATAATGTCTATCTTTTGTCCCAGATCCCATCCAGGATACATTAAACTTATGATCTTCTCGGTTATGATCGATTCTCAGACTTTCCCTTTTTTTGCTTATCTTCTCAATGTGGGGGAGTTTGGGTCAGGTATTTCATTGGATGCTATTGAGTTGGGATGTAGCTGATGGTTTTCTCATGATTAGACTGGACTTACGGATTTTGAGTAGGAAGACCACAGATGTAACGTGCATTTTCATCATACTATGTCAATGGACATACTGTCAACATGACTTATCACTGTTGAGGTTGAACTTGATCACCTGACTCTGGTAGTGTTTGCAGTTTTCTCTACTATAAACTTACTCTTTTTACTGCCTTTCATTCTGTGCTATTAGGAAGTAAGTCATAATGTGCAGTCTCCAATTAAAGAACGAGTAGTTTTGCTCTAGCTCCTTGAGAATGGAGTATCAATATAAATTGTTTGGAATTTGTCTGCATGAGATATGTGTCTCTTCTCACCCATTTATTAATTTATTTCACTAGTTATTTATATCTACATGAAAATATTTATTTTATACTTTGAGTTGGTACTTTATTTTGTTTCTCAAAATGTCCCAGCTTTGGTCTCTGGGGGCTTTTTCAGTTGGCTTCTGTGTCCCATCAACATACATCTATCAGTTTTTGTTTTTTATTTACCTTTGTGCACTTACTTTCTGGTACAAGATGCTCCAAGCTCATTTTGTATATTTCCAGCTCCAGTCCCAGAATCAGTTATTTCTCTAAAGGAATCCTGGCTCTGTTTACTGGTCATCTGTATGCTAAGTGTGTTCATTGTTATTGGACTATTGTTGCTTCTACACCTCACGGCTGACAGAGAAAGAGAATTTGTGCCTGTGTACTAAACCTATCCTATGTGTATACACCCATCTATGAATATTTCTAGATGAAACCATATGTATCTATATTAAGCTGAACATGAGTACATACTGTTGTCTCCAATCCATTATCACCTGGATCATTTAACCTCATCCCCTTTGTTATATGCAAACTTCCAGTCAGAAACTAAGAAACCTGGTCCCCCCACCATCTACCAGGAATTTAATTTCTCAGTTCCAAAGTACATGTACAGCAATATCAGCATTGTTCATCCATAAGCATTTAGGTACAAATTTACTAACTCGAATACAGTACTTATGTACATTTTCTTTGCCTTTAGTCTTATGGACTCCACTTATTTCCAAAGTTACATAGGGCAGCATCTTATTTGCCCATCCCCTTCTTTGAGGTGGTTTCATACATACATAATACAGTTAAATTGTTTTGTCACATTCTCTATTGTACCCTGGGAAGCCCTAACTTCCTAAATGATTTTATTTTTAATTTGCATAATTTAGGATTTTCCCTTTGTACTATAAAGTTCAATAAGCTTTTACAAATGTGCAGTGTCATGTATCAACAATTTTAGTATCTCACAGAATAGTTTCATCAACCTAAAAAAATCCCCTGTGCTTTACCTAGTCATCCCTCTTTTCTCCCTCTGACTCCCTAGCAACCCTTTGATCTTTTTATCTCTGCTACATTTTTTTTTTTTTTTTTTTTGGCTTGGGCAGCTCCAGGAATCAAACCTGGGTCTCCAGCATGGCAGTCAAGAATTCTGCCACTGAGCCCCCATCGCAATACCTTCTCTGCTGCATTTTGCTTTGTTGTTTTCAGAATATCATACAATTGGAATCATACAGTTTGTTGCCTTTTCAGACTGGCTTCTTTAATTTAGTATGTGCATTTATGTTTCCTCCATTTCTTTTCATGACTTGATAGTTCATGGATCATTTAACTTCATCCCCTGAATAATGTTGCTAAATAATAATATCCCTTTGTACAGATTTACCACGATTTGTTTTTTTTTTCCATCTACCTCTTAAAGATATTTTGATTACTTCCAGTTTTTGAAAATTATGAGGAAAGCACCTATAATCATTTGTGTGCAGGTTTCTGTGCCCATAACTTTTCAACTCATTTATATAATTACCTAGAAGCATGATCGCAGGACTGTATGTTAAGCCATTGTTTAGCTTTGTAAAAAGTTGTCAAACTGTCTTCCAAAGTTGTTCTACGAATTTGCATTACCATCAGCAGTGAATGAAGAGTTCCTCCTGCTCATATCTTTGCCAGGATTTCGGGTTATCAGGTTTTTGGATTTTAGCCTTTCTAATAGGTAAGTAGTGGATTCACATTGCTGATTTGATTTGCAATTCCCTACTATCATAACCTTAAACATTTTTTTTCATGTGCTTATTTGCCACCTGTATATTTTCTTTTGTGAGATATCTGTCTAGCTCTTTTGCCTATAATTGCTTTTATTTTTTTATTGTTGAGTTTGCATATTTTGGAAAGAAGTCCTTTGTTTTCATTCTCCTAACAGTGTATTTGCAGAACAAATGTTTGTTTGCTTTATTTTGACTAAGTCAAAATTATCTTTTTTCTTTTTCATGTATCATGCTTTTGAAGTTGTATCTAATAAATCTTGCCAAATCAAGGTCACCCAGATTTCCTCCTAAATTATCTTCTAGAAGTTGTATAATTTCACATTTTAAATTTAGCTCTATGACACACTTTTGAAGTAGGCTAGGACAAGGACCTAAGAAGGGAGAGAAGCCCTTGAGCAAAGACAATTAATCAAGGTCAGGAGGGCCCATGCCTATACAGACACCCTGTGGAGGCTATTCACTTATGGGAAACTTCTGCAGCAGCCAATCCATCTGGAGCCAAAGGACCCCCCACTGAGTCATCTTCAGAGAAGGGTGGAGCCAACCAACTCACCCAAATGCACTACCACCAGGCACTACCCTGGAGAAAAGGAGACTAGGAGAAAGAGCCCCAAACAAGGAATGGGGAGAAGGAGTAGAGATAATAGAGATAATCTATAATTTATAGATAAATCGAGATAATCCATAAAGCAAATAGCCTCAGATTGCCTCTTGTCTTTGGCCTTTCTCACTCTGTCTTTGCGAAAGTGCCCACATGTTCTCTCACATGCACATTCGATAAACTTTCTATGCGCTTATCTTATGCTATGTTGTGCCTTGAATTCTTTCTCATGGCATGGCCAAGAATCTGGAAGCTGAAATTTGACAACACTTTGAGTTACTTTTGTATAAATCAGTGTCTAGATTCACTGTATTTCATGTAAATCTTCAGTTGTCACAGCACTACTTATTGAAAAGATGACATTTTCTCTGTTGAATTGCCTTTGTTCCTTTGGCAAATGTAGATTGAATATATTTGTGAGTTATTTCTGGACTCTTTATTATTTTTCATCGTCAATGTTACTGTTCATTTGACTGTGCTTTTGCCATTAGTAGACTGTCTTCATAATTGTAGCTTTATAGTTAGTGTTGAATTTGGATAATGCCAGTCCTCTAGCTTCTTCAGTATTGTGTTGGCTTTTTCCTTGCCGTATAAACATTAGAATCAGTTTTTCAATAACCACAGAACAACTCGCTGGGGTTTTGTCTAGGAATGCGCTGAATCTACAGATCAAGTTATTTGGGGAATCATTGAAATCTTAACAATATTCATCTTCCTAGTCATGAACATGGACTGTCTCTCCATTTATTCTGATATTTGATTTTTTATCAGAGTTTTACATATATATGCTTTTTAAAGATTTATTCCTATGTCAGTATTTTTCGTGGTAATATAAATGGTATTATGCTTTTAACTTCAAAACCCAATTATTTTTTGCTGATGTATAGGAAACCAATTGGTGCTTGAATGTTGCTACCTTGCTCTGCTTGCTTATTAATTCCTGCAGGGTTATTTTTTTTAATTCTTCAGTATTTTCTAAATAGAAAATTATTTCATCTGGAAGTTAAGGATATTTTATTTCTTCCTTCCTTATTAGTATGCCTTTTATTTCCTTTTCTTTTCTTATTCCACTATCTACACTAGCTATAATTTTCAGTAAGATGTCAAATAGGAGTTGTGAGAGAGGACATCTTTGCATTGTTCTCAGTCTTAAGTGGAAAATATCTAGTTTCTAACTACTGAGGATGATGTGAGGTGTAGGTTTTCTGTATAAATATTTTTTTTAAATCCAGTTGAGGAAGTTCCCTTCAATTCTAGTTTGTTGAGAATTTTTATCATGGATGGATGTTGGGTTTTGTCAAATACATTTTCCGCATCTATTGATATTAGCAAGTAATTTTTCTTCTTTCACCAATTGATGTGATGAATTACATTTTATTTTTAACTGTTCAACCAGCTTTGAAAACATGGGGTAAACGTCGTGTAGTTGCGTATAATCCTTTTTGTACATTGTTGGATTTGTTGTGCTGATGTTTTATTGAGGATTTGCATCTGATCTGATAAAAAGCATTGGTCTATACTTTTCCTATAATGTTTATAGTTTTCCTTGTAATGTCTTTATCTGGTCTTAATATTAGCGTAATATTGGCCTCAAAGAATGAGTTAGGAAGAGTTCCCTCTGATTCTATTTTTGCAAGAGATTGTAGAGAATTGTCATTTCTTCCTTAAAAGTTTGGTAGAATTCATCTGGACCTGGTACTTTCTTTTATGGAGGTTTATGAATTATTGATTCAATTTCTTTAATAAATATGGGCATACTCAGATCATCTGTTTCTTCCTTGTGTGACTTTGGTACAGTTTCATCTGTTTTATCAAATCTATGAAATACAGTTTACAGTTGTTTCATTGATTTTCTCTATGGCTTTCCTGTTTTCAATATCAATTTATGCTCTGTTTTTTATGAATTATTTTCTTATATTCTCTTTAGGTTTATGTTATTCTTTTTCTAGTGTCCTAAGTAGAAAGTTAGAATATTGATTTTAGTTATTTCTTCTTTTCATATATGTTCATTCAGTGCTGCAATTTCTTTCTAAGCATTGCTTTCACTGCATCTCACAAATTTTAATGTTATATTTTCAATTTAATTGACTTGAAAATAGTTTCTAATTCATCTTGAACCTCTTTAACTCATGTGTTATGTAGAAGTAATAATAATCTGCAAATATTTTTAGTATAGCAAGTATTTCTGTCATTGATTACTAGTTTAATTCTCTTGTGGTGTGAGATCATATTTGTATCATGTCTATTCTTTTAAATTTGTTAAGATGTGTTAGAAGATCAAAAATAGTCTATGTTGATGAATATCCATGTGGTATTGAGAAGAATAAGGATTTTGCTGTTTTTGGACAAAGTCAATTATATCCATTTAATTGATGGTGCTGCTCTCTTCAACTATATCCTTATCGAATTTCTTCTATCTGGATCTATTTATTTCTTATAGAGGGGGCACTGATGTTTCCACCATAATAGTGAATTCATCTATTTCACCTTGCAATTCTGTCAATTTTGGCCTCTATTTTGATACTCTTTTTAGACATATACACATTAAGAATTGTTATTTTTTTAAAAAATTCACCCATTTATCATTATATAATGTTCCTCTTTATTCTTGATAATCTTTCATTTGAAATCTGCTTACCTGAAATTAATATAGCTACTCCAGCTTTCCTTTGATTTTTCTTAACATGGTATACTTTTCTTGATCCCTTTACTTTGAATCTGTGTCTTTTATTTAAAGTAAGTTTCTTGTAGGTCACATATTGTTATCCTATTATTTTTATCTCTGACAGTATCTTTCTTTCAATTAGTATATTTAGGCCATTCAATTTAAAGTGGTTATTAACATAGATGGATTAATATCTGCCATATTTTTAACCCTTTTTTATTCATTGCTCATTTTCTTTGTTTCTTTTTTAAAAAAATTCCCCTCTTTATCTACCTTCTCTGGGTTTAAATAAACAATTTATATGATTACATTTCTTCTACTCTCTTAGGATATCAAGTATACTGTTTCTTAATTTTTTTAGCCATTATTCTGGGTTTTGCAATATACATTTACAAATAATCCTAGTCCACTTTGAGAAAGCACTATACTGCTGCATGAGTTTTGCAGTATCTTATAACAAAGTATTCTGAATCCATCCTCCCTGTCTCTTAAAACATTGCCACCATCCATTCAGCTAATTCACAAGCTATAATCACCTAATATATTGTTGCAATTATTATTTTGAACAGCAATCTATTTGATAATTAAGAAAATGAAATTAAAAGATTTTGTTTTGCTTTTATTTATTACTTGTATGACACTCTTCTCTTGCTTAGGTAGAGCTGAGTTTCTGATCTATATAATTTTCCATCTCTCTGAAGAACTACTTTTAACATTTCATGCATGGCAGCTCTAATGATCACAAATTCCCTCAGTGTTTGTTTGTCTGAGAAAGTTTATTTCTATGTCATTTGGAAATATAATTCCACTGGATACAGAATTCAAGTTGTTTTCCCCCAACCCTTGAAATATTTCATTCCATTCTCTTCTGGGTTGCATTGTTTCTGAAAAGAAGTCACATATGATTATCATCTTGTTCTTCTATAGATAAGGTGTTTCCCCCCATCAGGCTTCTTTCAAAATCTTCTTGCCTTTAGTTTACAGAAGCTTGAGTATGATATGTCTAGATGAAAATTTTTTTGTTGTTGTTATTCCTATCCTAAATGGCATTCTTTGAGCTTCCTGGACCTGTAGTTTTATCTATTTTTAATTTTAGAAAAATGTCAGACATTTCATTTCAAATATTTTTTCTCTATCTATATTCCTTCTCATTTAGTTTTTCCGATTATGTATATGTTCACCTTACAATTGCCCCACTTCTTTTAGATGTAATATTCAATTTCTGCTGTTCTTTATTTAGCTTTGTATCTCAGATTTGAACATTTTTATTGACATATAACTTTCCTTCCTTGTTTAGGAAACGTGCTGTCTCTACTGAGTCATTTTCCTTCTACTGAGACCCAATGATTTCTGTTAGATATTTTTTCCAAACTTTCACTTTATACATCAATATCCATGATTTTAATTTTGGAGACCAAATGCTGTAATTTGTTGCTCCAAAGAATAGTTTTGATATAGTATTCTGCACTTGAATTATTTATCTCTGAACTGCTCTTGGTACCAATACCCACTGCTTTTCTTTTTTTTAGGGTAGTGTTGCATTTAAAAACACTCTAATTTTTACATTCTCTTTGGCTCAGGTAGGAGTCCATTCATGTTATATTGGATTTTGACCTGGATTTCTCCTACTACTTCTTCTACCTCTTTTTCACCATCTTTTCCTTCTTCTTCTTTCTCATTTAATTTTTTAGAGATTTAGCATTATTCTATTCTGACAGAAAACTTTGAGTGTTGCCATGAATTTGAATAATGAATGTGTGCATTTATTTCCTCTATCATTATATTTTGTTTATTTATTTATTTTGACATCTTGAACCAGAGATTATACATTCTTTTGGAAAATAAAAAATATTTATAAAATTCACATAAATATTAAGAGTATTGTAAATGATAATTGTTAGTTTCTATCTATAATCTATCCATCTATCTATAAGTGTCTGTATTTGTATATCTACCTATTTCTATTCCATCTCACTTTAAATTTAGATCATGAAAATTATTCTGATTCTAAATCTACTATAAAGCTCCTGTATATTTAATGGCATTTTACACAATAAAACTGTATGAACAATCAAGACAATATAAGTCAACTTTAAGTTGTTTCAAAGATAAAATTGTTTCATGTTAGATACTTTTTTCTTTAAAATTGCATACAATTGATTTATTTCCCTGTTTCATTTAGATTTTGACAAAATAGAATATTTTGATGAATATTTTAAAGTGTTCAATCATCTAACTATATTCATTACTGGGAAAAACTTAAACATAAATTTAATGCTATGTCGTATGTCATTGTAGAACTATTATGGTAAAGAAACAAGTTAGAATGTTTGGATATGTTGCAAAAATTTCTGGTTCAAACAATAGAATTTTCATATTTAGCTTTTTTTTGGAAATTAGAAAACCTCTATAAGTAAGTAAACAAGCACTTCAAAAAGATTGTTTTTCATTCCTCTTGTCCATGGCATATTCAATAATTACATAAGATAACAAGTACTCTAGTAGATATCTTTCCAAAAGAGATAGAATATTTAAGTAACAATTAATTCTCAGTATTTTAATGTGAATAGATATTATAAGTTTAGGTTTTCTAAGACTATCACCTAAAGGAAATCTGCTTATGCATTAACAAAGTCACAAGAACTATTTTGTTAAAGTCACAAAGTTTGAAAATGTTTCAGATATTGAACTTTTTATTTTTCTTAATACTTTTATATTTTCTGTTGCTTATATTATATAATGAATATAATTTTCTGTTACTTATATAATGAATATGGAAAGATTTCTCATATCTTATCTCTTTCTTCATATAATTTTCTGTGTAGCACAAATAAATTTCATAATTATTTTCATGTAAATGTAAATATAATTTATGATTATATATGATAGTAGTAATTTATTTTGCCATATCATCAATTATTTTTGAAACCATGTGCTTGTAGGTTTTGGTTTCTTTCAAAATATATTCATTTCAGCATAATCTCATTTTTTACAATTAATTGAAAATTGTTCAAGGATGTAATTATAAAAGCAGTGGTAATAATAATAATAACCTTGTTAGTGTTATTGTATAAAGAACAATTCTTCACTGATTTTATAGGTAGCATATAAAAGAGCGGATGGGTAGCACTAAAGTAAATAGATTTTACATTTAGAGCTCTTGAGCTAAATAAATTAATGGACACACTAAATTCAATTTAAACAAATCTAAAACCAATAAAATAGATCTGCAATGTACTTCAGGTAAAGTCCATTGGCAGTCAGTTAGTGACTTGCAATTGAAGCTAAAGCAAATTTCCCTCATTAAAGACATGGATAAATTGTTGTTTAAGCAATCCTAACACATATCAAAAGTTCCTTCTTGAAGGGACCTAAAGGTTTGGAAATACTGAATTTTAACTGACTAGTGATCAGTTACTTCCTTTAAGCTTTCAATTTTAGAACTGCCTGATTTCATTTAATGTCCCTCTCCAATTTGTTGAACCATTTATTTTCTCATGTTTCCTTTCCTTCAGGTCAATGAAATTGAACAATTTATATTTTTTATAAAATGTTATTACCTTCTAATTATTTTGTGCTCCTTTCCTACATAAGTAAATATGCCAGCTATATTTTAACTGTTGTCTGTCACTGTTCTATATTCTTGGAAAATAAACTTTGCTATAGTTGGACTGTTTATAGTTGTGTAAGTCATATGTAGAAATGCAATTTATTTTTAGAAATGTATACTAAATCCTCCATGAAGTACATATTTTCTTTTTTTCCATACATATATTTCTAAATTATGTTTAGAAATAAATTAATGCAATAGCCTATTATATAGAAAAGTAGAGTAAGGATAAATCAATTGTTAGGCCATTTTTAAGAGCAATTATTATAAATTTGAAGAACTTTGATTTACAATCCCAGTGAGGCTTTGTGTATTATTGATTTAGTTTAGTTTTTTGAAATGTGGGTGCAACATCTTCAAGCCTGATGAAAAAAAAATTTGTCTATTATATTTCCTGTAATCTAAATTTCTTTGTCCCTAGAGATAATGCACCTTTTTAAAAACAAAGCCATATTAATTTCTAAACAGTTTAATACCTGTTCCTGTGAAACTCTTAATGAAATAGGCTTCCATTTTTGCTGCTCTTTAGAACAAGCAAATAAATACCATCTAAAGGCAAGAAATAAGTATGGCACATGGGAAAGGTTTTGGGTGTATGTTCCATTGTTGGACCTCAGGTTGAGAATAAAATAAAAAATATTGTTCCATTATTAGCACATTGTTCATATCAGCCACTGCATGGTGTTTCTTCTATATTATATTGGTCATCTTCTTCTATCTTCATGGTGTCTCCTCTTCAGCAAGCACTTTGATGCATTTAACAAAAGTCCTTGAACGTACCCTTCATTCTATGATATATAGTCTGTTCAGTGTAAATATATTTTAATTTAATATATGAATGTTACTGTTATGGATTCTATCATGTACACTATAAAGGCATGATCAAGTTTTAACCTCTGGTCCTGTGAATGTGAACTCATTTGTAAATAGGATCCTCATAAAATGGGGCCAAACTGAATCAGAGTGGATGTTAATTCAATATGACTGGAGTGCTTATGAGCCAAGGAAATTTGGACACAATAAAAGGAGTGAGGAGGAGACAGGAGACAGATAATCATGTGACAGCAACGGAGCATGGGATAACTTACTGCTGCTTGAGCCAGCCAGCCTGTGGTCTTTATGATAGCAGTCCTGACAAACTAAGGCAGGCACTATGCACTAAATCTCATTGTTTCTTAAACGTTCCACTCTGATGAGGTCTAGCTTGTTGGATATAGATACACATTAGATTAATTGCTTCTCATAATTGCATAATAGTCCCTGTTAGACCATCAGATATCTTAATCATCTAATTCTTTCTTAATGACACTTAAGTAGTTTCTATCCCCAGCTCCATCAGAAACAACACATTATGGATACTCTTGAATATGAAACCCAATAAAAACTTTTGACAATGTATTTGGGATACATACCCAAGAATGGACTTTTTGGTTCAGGTGTTAGGCATATAATTATTTTCAATGAATACTGCCTATTTTCTATAAAAAAAGAGGTAGTTTGCACTGTACCTATAGAGATACAAATTCTTGTTTTCTCCCATTCTTAGCAGACTATTTTAATATTTTTCTGAATGCTATTAATATAATATGTTATCTTACTTTAATTTTAATTTTGATTGTGAGTGCATTTTAAGAATTTTCTCACTCAATAGTCATGCAATGTGCTTCCTCTGAGAAAATTCTGTTCCTTGATCATTTGTCCATGGGAATTCCTACATTTATCAAAATGCTGGCAAAAAATATAATCTTTTAAATATTCTTTTATTAGCTTTACTGTTTTGCAGTTTATGCTGAATCTTTTAGATTTAGAAGCCCAACTATAAATATGGCAGATCAGTCCATTTTATGTTTTTCTATGTATTGTGCTACTTAGAAACAGTAAATCAACTCTTATTTCCCATTGCTTTTGCCTCTTTTATCACTCCTCAGCTTATCACAGAAATATAATTTTATTTAGATGCATTCTATATTCCTAAATCAGTATTTATTTTTGAAATTTTATTATATTTTTAACTAAAAAGCAATACATGGTCACTTTAACAAGTTAAAACATGAAAGAGCACAATGATTAAAAAATGATAATCTTCCTTCACTTGTCACACATTCCTGAGTATCTGATATTTAGAATTTACCACATAAATTTGAATACATAGTGTATTCAATTATATGCACTATTTACGAACAAAATACAAATATATGCAACAATTCAGACCTAAAATGTAATGTGAATATATAGTTATATGTACATACACACACTATATATACATATGTACATATCTGCATTTAGATATATGTGCTTTATATGTAAATAAATGAAATATTCAAGAAAGCAGAAAGAAAGATAACCAATATTATGTGATAGAGTCTGGATTATCTAATCTTACAATTTAGATGGACTACTTTTTTCCAATAATACTTGACATATGAATTGCCTTCTCTGATGCTTTCAATAAGTGCTTAGATGCTGTATTTAATCTAATATTATTTGTATGCCATAATTTCAAGATTTTGTGCAATACTAATTTGAAAAATATTGGAAATGAACATTATTTCATAGCTTTCTATAAATTTTCATTATTTTGACAACTCTTCTTTAATCTAAATCCTCCACCTATTTCAGTATAGCAACTGAAATTGTACTTTGTTTGCTTAAGTTTACATTTAGTAGTGTCTTCTATAACATATGTCTTTGCAAGTAATTTGCTGTTTAGCTCATATATTTGAGCTTGAATCATGCGCTATAGTTGCTTATTAGAAGTGCCAGCTTTGCCTGAAATTTACTCAAATTGAAATTATGTAATTATTGGGAAAACGTGGTTACTTTTTCCTGTTTTGCTTGGAAATTTGATTTATGTCATTTTCCACTATGAATCTCCCAATTCTTTGCTGGGAAAAAATGCACAAAAACAGAAGGAGAAGGTTCTGTATGGTTTACTAGTGTCGTTAATCTGAACATGGAAAACAGCATTCCCAATTTAGGTTTTTAAAATAGCAAGGTCCTCTTTAACATGGAGCACATGCTGTTTACTCTCTCCAGAGGTAGCAAAGCATGTTTCAATTCAAGGTAATGCAACGTATTGTTGGCAACCTAGGAATTGGTCTCTCAAGCAAACAATTCAACTTTTATATTGTCAACAATGAAGAATATCATATTCAAGTGCAACATTAATACACGTTTTGGACATTAAAATATCTAGCACAAAGAGCAGCACTCTCAATTATATTTTGATTATGTTTTTAATGGAGAACTACTTCCGAAAATGCAAGTAGATATCTATGTTTATTTAATTTATATTCTACATATAATGATAGTTCTTTTTTTTTTCAAATAAGATTATGTTTGTTCCCAGAATACAGAGGTCATGGTTTATATTTGCCACTAAAGTGACTGAATCAAAGTTGACTTATAAGGTAAATGTAATGATTTTAATGTTTCTATTGGAGACAAAATTATTGACTGAATGTCACTAATATTTCCTGTAATTACTAAGTTATGTCAGAGAAGAAGTGTACTAATGTGAAATAAGTTCAGACTGGAAGCTTTGGGAAAATAAACTTCTCTTCTAAAATTTAATTATGGGTAGAGAGAAACAGCAACAGAAATGATGCATAACCAAATCGTCATTGGAAGACAATAGGAATTTTCTGTACTTGTTCAACAATAAAATTTGCCTATATGAATATGATAAGATTCTCTAAATATCTCAAGAATACTTGAGTTAGATTTAACAATTTTTCTGATGTGTCCCTTTACATCTAAAAACAGTTTACTATAGGTCTGCCTATTCAGAACTAAAAAGCATATTTCTCTGAGAAATTTTATCCCAACAATTTATTTAAGATGGATTATAGGTATAAGTAATAAAGGGCATTATTTTATCTTTTAATATCTTTTTACTCATCTTTTCCTTCTTCATTCTAAATAAAAATAATCTTTATTTACCATTTTAAAGAAAATGTAGAAGGAATCAGAGGAATATTTCCTTAAATCCCTACAATTTGACCTATAATGTAAAAATATTACATCTTCCTTTCATTTTTCACATGTATTTTTTCACAATTTTTAACACAATTTGATATGATAATAGTATTAATGGAGTTCCATGCTTTATATTTATTTTAGATTTTGGTTGGTAAGATTTTCCCATTAATGATAGAAAAATCAGGGAAAATGCTCTTATATTTTGCCATATGTTTAAATATACTATAAGCTGTAATGTTTTTAAAAATGCAATATGATATGCCAATCCAATTATATCAAAAAAGGAAAAAAGCAACAGATGCTCACATTGTATATAATAATTGGTTACCTCATTATTTCATAAGTAAATGGATTCATCACATTTTACAGAACTTTTCATGCTACAGACAATGGTCTTGTGTCACATATGTAGCAAGGGTACTTTCCCTTAATTGCTTACTAGTTTATTCTTAATAGTTCAAATATACACTTGTTAAAAATTATGCTATTTTTTTAAAAATTACATTTTCCCTTGTGATTTATTCCATTATTTTCAATAGTAGATTCATCCTTCCACAGAACCCAGTTATGCATCTATATGTAGTTATTTTCTAAAATGAAATTTATTACATAATATGACATGTGATTCTATGATAATTATTCCCGTACATATACCATTATTGGTTAAAATCCTCATTTGTTGTTCATCATTTCATTTTATTTATCATTTAATGTATCCATTTGAAAATTGCAATCTGTTTCAGACAAGTCTGTCCTATTTATCTTTTTAAATGATCTATTTCTCCTGAGAAACATCTTTGCAATTTTTAGTCTTTATAATACTGCGTGTATTTCTTTCACGTAATGAGTAAAGTGTTCCCATGACAGTTTAGATGAGAACTGAAAAAAAAAATTGAGAGCAAGTATTAATTCATGGAAATTGAAAAGAATAATGACCAAATACGAATAAAACCATTATTTTACATTACATTTCTTGATAGTGGGATTGTAGCTACCTAACAAATTATCCCAAATTTAATGGCCCATAACAATATCTATGTATTAGTTCAAACTTCTGTTCATCAGAAGTCCGGCACAGAATGCCTAGAACCTCTGCTGAAAGTCAAGAAGGATTAAATCAAGCTGTCAACCATCTCTGGTCTATTCTGGAGCTTGGAATCCTCCTCTAAGTTTATTTTTGTTATTGATAGAAACCATTTCTTATACATATAGGCTTGAAATAACTCCGTTTTTGCTGCCTGTTTTCAGGGGACTGCTCTCTGTTCCTAGAGACCTGATATTATAAGGCACTAACTAGTGCAGTAGCCATCTCTATCTTTAAATTGGCAGTGATGTATCAGTCCTTTGAATGATCTGAATCTTTGTGCCTTCCCTTTCTGCCGTCAACCAGAGAAAACTTGGATTTTAAAGGACTCATATAAGTAGAGTATGTCTCCATGGATCCTTTCCTTTTTTGATTAACTCAAAGTCAACTGATTGGCAATCCTAATTATATTTGGAAAATTCCTTAAGATGTGTCACATAATATAAATAAGTTTGATATTTCATACTATTCACAGCCTTGGAGAGTAGGGAGTGAAGTTGTGGAGTACCATTTTAAAATTCTGCCTATCACATGGATATAAATGGGAATTTAATTTATAATTGAAAATCTCAAGTATCTGATATATCTATCTTCTATTTATATAGATCGCCTGTAAAAATCAGGCCCTTTTAATTTTGTTTCCTATTTAATTAAGTGGAGAATTAAAAGTATTAAATTATCAAGCCCAACTCTGCAAGTGAAATCATAGCCGCCCCCCCCCCCCAACATGGGGCATGACATCCAGGGGTAAAAGTCTCCCTGGATGCATGGGAAATGACTCCCAGGGATGACCCTGCGCAGTGAACAATGCCATCCTGACCAAAAGGAAGAAAAGGTGTGTAACAAGTAAGATACCAGTGGCTAAGAGAGTTCAAATAGAGTTGAGCAGCTACTTGGACATTGCTTCAGTTTGGACATTGCTACCTGTCATAACTTACCAAACTCCAACCAAAACCATCCTTGCCAATTCTAAAGAATACCTAGGGCATTATATAAGATTTTACAAAGGTTTCATACACTAGTGGAACTTTCCAGAAACCTACAACCTCCAAACGGGCCCCTGGACCAGATCAGTCCTGAAATGTAGAGGGGCCAGCTTCTCCAGAACATCAACCCATTCCATCCCCCTATTCCATGTTATCTATAGCCCCTTCCAGCATGAAAAAGTTAGAATGGGCATAATCCAAATACCACTAAAGAATGGGAGAAATATCAAAGGTGATGGTGGATTTATACAGAGAAGGTAGGATTTAACTAATCCGTATGATTGCTGAATCATTATATTGATATTTCTTTTAGTTTCTAGTATCTAAAAGCAGCTAGAAATAAAACCTAAAATTGTGTAATTGTAACCCATAGCAAACTTTGAAATCTCTTCTACTGTGATGTGCTCTGAAATGTATTTTTTTTGTACTTATGTTATTTTTCACAAAAAAGAAAAAAGTCAATTGTGATGATAATTGCACAGCTATATGATGATATTGTAAACAACTGATGGTTCACTTTGGATGACACTTGGTATATATATTATAATATCGTATCAATAAAATATATCAATAAAATTAAATAATTAAAATATATTTTTTCACTTAATGTCTGATGTGACACAGACTTCCATTCTTTCTAGGGATAGACACAATGAGTTTTGCCATAACCTGTCCTCAGTTTCAAAAGCATGGGAGACTTCCCACAAGAAATGATTCATGATGATGTTTGCTTACACCTTCATTATTTCACATGGATTCAAGACCTCGTCCCCTCATTAGTATCAACTTGAAAAAAAGAAACACATTTTACCAAATATTTTTCACATGAATTAGTAATATGTTTTAATATAAAATTATCTTTCTGATAACAGAACATACAACTTTGCATACATTAATTGAGAAGAAAATTATCCACAGCCACAATTATTATTTCCGTTGTTATCATCTCCTCAAAATAGAAAAGCAATAAAATGAGTGCCAGAGGGATCATGTTTATAAGAGAGAATGTGAACAGTGTTTTTATTTTTACAATTAAATGTTCATATTTTAAAATAGTTTGAAAATAGATATATGTTGTTGAAAATAACCATTCTATTATATGTACATATATATGCATGTTTAGCTTTCTAATGTTGGATGATATACTGATTTTATTTCTTATTTCAAGAAATTTTGAGGAAGTATTTTTACTCAATTTGAAAAAAAGTAATAAAAAGCTGTTAACAACCCACACAATACTTTAGGTTCACATTCTTCCTTAATTTTCTATCATCTTAACTTTTATTTTTTCATTGTCAAACAATTAGGTATTTTACTATTTATTGGTTATTCTAAAATTTTAAAATTAATTTACATTGTTTATCTTATTATGGCTACATGAATAACACATACACAGGCAATGAACACCATGATTTTAATTCTGAGATTTTCCTGAAGTTTTTAAATAGCCCTTTACTCTTGCCCTATTATCTTTTATCTTACCCTCAATTATCTTCAAACACTTTATTCCACCAGATTTTTTAAGTATCATTTTTCTGGTGACCTATACTTGTTCAGTGTCATTTCAGTCCCCTGCCCTCATAGACTGGCTACCTGTGAGCAGGATGTACATACAACATTTATTAAAGGATTTCCCTTTTTTTTTTTTAATTTTCTCCAATATTTCTTGGGCCCCACACTCTCCTTCTTTGATTTGCTCTTTGCTCTTCCTTGGTTTGCTCTTTGATGTAGCTGCAAAAGATATTTCTGAAATTTCCTAACAATGTTATAAGGGGATAATTTTATGAGCCTGTTTATTTAATATACTTGTCATGACTGTATTCCCACTCTTGAATGATAGTGCTCCAGCCCAGCACAACCCCAAGGCCAAAGAACATGCTACACAGAAGATTACCCATGAGTTTAAATTAGGGGCTTAAGGACAGGAGGAAGGTCTTCCAGTGGTGGCCGTTTGGGAGAGGAAAGTCTGCACTCTGCCCAAAGCCAAGAGAGGAAAAGTGAGAGAGAGGCATGCCCACGGAACAGTCTATAATGTTTAACAGTCTCCCAAGATTTGGTTACTGATGGAGTCTCCACAGACTCTCCTGAGATTTGGATATTAGGGAGAGGGCTTTAACATGTGCCAGTCCTGTAGGTGCTGTGTGACTTGCTCTCAAAATGAAGGAGGGGATGGGATGTGGGCCCTGGGGCCTTACAGATGGTTTGGCTAACCTTGAAACTCTGCATGGAAAATCATTTCTCACAGAATGTGGAGCAATTGTTTCATTGTGACTAGCACATGTCTTATTATTGGTAAGAGATTCAGTACTACGATATGTATGCCTGTGTTTTTGTGTATGTGTGTGCATGTGTGTTCATGATTGGGAGATGACACTGTATCTATTTTTAGCTTTGGTATTTATAAAACATTTTACAATGAACCCTTTCTATTTGTAAACTCAAATCTTCCACTTCTGGAAATTTCACTTTTACTACCTTTTGATAAAAGGCTTCTCTATTATTTTCTTGATCTGTCTTTCTGAAACTTCTATTAGTAGATATCAATAGACATGTCCATCATGGAATAATCCTGTTGGTCTCAGATTTTCTTCCCCATGTTTCTTTAAAGTTCTTTTGTTTCTCTGAGGCTCTGACTTTATGTATATTTATGTTGTTTTTGTTCTTAATTTTGGCAATTGAGGTTTTAATTATTAACTGTTATTTTTAGTTCTTTTGATTGTTTTCTCCTTTTCTGTAACATCCAATTCTTGTTTTTTGTTTTTTGTTTTTTGTATCTGGACAGGGATGTTTTTATTCTTTTTAAAAAAAATATTTAGAGTCTTTCCATCTTGGTTCCTTCTGGATTTTTTTTTTTCCATAAGAAAGCAACTCCCTCTTCTTCAGAGACTTTTCTTGAGGTTTAGCAGGGTGATGGGAAAACAGTATTGCAAATATGGGGTCCTCTGTGAACTGACATCACTGAATATGCCCTTTGAAATGTGCTCTTGACTCCTCTCCTCTTAAACCAAAATGTGGCTTGAGCTGGGCATCTTGTATGTAACTGTTTCAACTTTCATAAAAGAAGTAAGTGAAGCCTTCAATTTGCCTCTGCAGGCTTAAGCTAGCACTGTGTGTTTCTCTCCTCTTCATAACTTTAGAAATCCCTTATTATTATTATTTTTACCTCCCAAGTTTATATTTCTTATCATCTCCCTATCTTGTTACCATGCATGTTTTTTAGTTGTTATTTTATTCCATATGACTTTCCTTGGTGAACTGGCTAGATGAGTCCTTTGTTTTCCCCTCAGAATCTTTAATACGCCCAGTCCTTTGGTAGGTGTCCTAATAATGAATGTAGATTTCTTTTGATTGATTGAGGCACTGGGATTTTTGTTTGTTTTGATTATGTAAAAACTGGAAGAGCTGGTGTTTTAGTCTTCTGGTTACCATCTCTTGGTTTCTCTCCTCCAAAGTATGGCTTTCTAAATGTGTTCCTGTTTAGAATATGTCTCTTTACATTTAAAAGAGAGGGAGAAAAAAACCCAGAGCAAAACAGGGAAACGATGAGGAAAAACAAAACTAAAAAAGAGGGGGAGAAATGGCTCAATAGCAGGGTGGTTCAGGGCAATTCTTGTTTTATGAGCAAATATTTACTGCGTTTTTTTCTGTGAGTAATATTTAAAAGTTTGTTTATATTTTTATTGTTCTTTTCTACCACTAACCTTAAATCTCTCCCTGCCAGATCCATATTTTCTGTTGTTTATTTTTTATCCTTCTTCCATGTATGAATTTGGCCTTCAGTGTCTGGTAATCATTAACTTCCACCATATGTGAAACAAAGCATAGTGAACTTGATTGAAAGCTTGCTACAACTTCATGGGGCTTCTTGACTAGTAAACTTACCTCCTTGCTGGGTGTGTTTAGAGAGAGCTACTATTCTATATTCCTGTGTATTCTAGGACACTGCAGGATTTTTATTGGTATCTTATATTTATCTAAAGTGTAACTTTCACTTTTATGCTGGGGATAGGTTTGGGAAATCGGTGTCTTCTGACTAAAAGATATTCTGTTCACTGGAAGGGAAGACAAAGGCGGGTGCATATATAATTGTATATATATATATTTCACATTAACAACTCCCTTCCCATTTGCTGCCCCAGTTTCTCCTTGATTATATCTCCTTCAGTGAGTCTTTAGATGAATTATCTTTTGCTTTGCTTACTGGAAAATACTCATGCTAGTTGGCATTGTCATCGTTATTTATAGCCCTTTTACTATTTATAATATCAAGTATAATGGGGTTTAGTTGGGAACATAGATAAATTGTATGGCGGGTTTGCTATGTTTAAATGGACTATTATTCTTTACTAATTATTTTATGCTCTATTCTGCGTTTATTAATATATAGCAGAGTCAAAGGTTTGTTTTTTTGTTGTTGTTCTTGTTTGTTTCTGTCTGGATTTCGTAAAATATTTCAGTTAAGAAAGGTACTTCCTGTCTAAGATCCTAGGTGATAGATAGAATAACCCACTGCGGAGAAAATTTATCCTTTATAAAGTTTTAAATAGTGCTTCTCTCTTAAATTTCAAATGAGCCTTCCCCTACAAACTCCCTTACCCACACATACTTTGGCTTTATCAGCACAAAGATTGTTTTTATTTGAGCACATTTTAATCTCTCTACTGATTAAAAGAAGGTATAGATATATGCATGTATCTATGGTTTATATGTTTGAGGTAACCCTAATTTCTAATTCTGGTATCTATAAATGGAAATCATAAAAATTTTCTTGCAAAAACTTTAGAGATTTTAAAAGTGATTTTTTACCAAAAAATCAATTCATTATTCAGAATATATGTACATATATACTTTACATGTATAGATAGATCCCTCAAGTATTAATAAAAACTTTCAAGTTACACATATTTGAATTGATAATTTACATTTTAAAAAATTGAAACCTAGACAGTGTTACCTAAACATTGTGATGACGTGAAAGAGCATGGAAAAAAATAGCTGTAAAACATTGCCTTTGTATCTTGGTTCACTTAGCAATTTATTCAATCTAAAAAGAATATATTTATCAGTCATTTATTACTAGGAAGACACTTCCAGGAATTCTGATCACTCAGTCTGAGGGAAAATTTGAGTGCACTATCAATTAGAGCAATACTAATACAGAGGTAATATTATTCAATACTCATTATGTGCTAATCATTGTTATAAAGACTAAAATTAAATATTAACTAATTTATTCTTAACAGAGGAGATGTGACATGAACTCAGGTCACCATACCACTTGCATGGGTATGAGTCCTGGGAGATATTATCCAGGTGTAATCCTGAGAGGTTGAAATCATGCCACAATATCACTTTGATTCTCAATAGCTCATCAGAGTTACCATGAGGTCATCTTCTACCCTGGCACCCCACAGTCCTATTCAGTTTCTAACAGAGAGAAGCAGCTTCTCTTGTAAGACATGAGTTATGAGGCCCTAAATTCCTGTCTGTGGATTCTTAGTGACCAACTGATATCCATATCTGATTCAAGGTGGAACTATATTTTCTGGAGTACCTTTATTATTTATCTTAATTTCAAAGAAACTTATTCTTAAAAAGAAAAACAGCTTGCTATATATTCAAATTTCTTTCCAAAAGCAAATTTTGTTTATTCATGATTTTGATATCTTAATCATATAATTTCAATTGCTTATAAATATTTCCATGCTTTTCTTATATTTCAATAAAATTAGTAACATATTTTTAAGAAATAAAAATTATATTTCATTTGAAAACATTTGTTCATTCCTGTAAGTTATTATGGATTATATATATATTTATAACATATATATTATATATTTATATATATATTATTATGGATTATATATATATTTCTCACTTCCTCCATCATTTTAGCTATTATTGATTTATTTTGCTTATTTTTAAAGGAAAATTTATTATTTCTCAGGGATTACTGGTATTTATTTAAGGAAGTCTATATAATATAATCTTGTATTTTTCCAAATCATTACATGTTGAAAAGTTCATGTCCCATTTGAACTTATTCAATAAGTTAATATTAATTAACTTATAAATATAAGTTAATTATTATAAATATAAGTTCTGTATAACTTATAAATGTAAGTTAATATAACACTGTTAATATTTATCTAATACAGCAGTGACATCACCAGTGTTATAGCAATTCCTATTGCTCTTGGGTTCGCCAATCGGAACAAATTTTAAGCCAAACAATTATTCTCCATCTCCACTGAATTCCTCTTCCTGTATGTGCCTGAATGTGAAAATGCATGAAACAGCCTATGAATTATTATCTCTCTCTGTTTCTATGAATGTATGTATGTATGTATCTGTCTGTACCTAATCTATCATCTATCTATCTTCAGACTTATCTGTCTAGTGCTTTGCTTTATATCATATTAAACTTTCCCCTGGGACTTTGCTTGTCACTCTGTGATCAGCTCCATGGAAATCTGATACTGAGTTTAACAGTATATCTCCCCCTGTCTGTAAACTGAGGCTTCACCTCAACTGTAAACTAGCTGTGACCTCCACTGCTGTAGAGCATTCGTGCACTGTGATATACTGGGTAGCAATAGCCTTAATATCAGTGAACTGATCTGTTACTTTGTAGAGTCTATGCAGCCAAGTCTTGATCATTGTTCAACTGCAGCTCAAGGGAAACACTGCAAAAATGAAACTCTTATTTGACCCCAAATCTCATTTCAGCAAATAATTTGAGATTGTCCTCCACAAAAACTATATTAAATCAGGCAAAATTACCTGATTTAAGTTGTCATTTATTCTTTCAAAGTGAAAACACTAATATGGGTGAGAAATCTTAACAACAAATAAATCAAGGATTACACCAAAAACGGTACAAATGCAAAACTTTCTGATTCCAAGTGTGAATAATTGTGTCTTTTTTAGAGTGCACTTAGGGTACTTTGTCTCAATACATGTCTGAGACAGAAATCCTCTGATATTAGCAGCTTATTTTCTGCTGATGCTGACTAGCCGAAGAACAACAACAACAAAAATCCCATTAAGGGATCAAACATATCAATAATATATATACATGATTTGTTTCTGTATTTACTATTATTTTCCATTGACCTATATTTCTATCTTCACTGTCTTAATTACTGCAACTTCTTAATAGGCTTGAAAATGGGAAATGTAAGTCTTCCAACTTTGTTCTTTTCAATAGTGTTTTGGCTAATTTGGGTCCCTTGCATTTCAGTATGGATTTTAGAATCAGATTGCCAACTTCTACAAAGAAATCAGCTGGGATTCTGCTAGGATTTGTGTTGAATCTGCAAATCAATTTGAACACCTTGACAATATTGAGTCTTACAAAGTGGTCAGAATGCACTATGCCTGAAATGGCTTTTAAAAAGGAGAATTTATTAAATTGCAAGTTTGCATTTCTAAGGCTATGAATATGTCCAAACTAAGGCTTTCAGGAAAAGATATCTTGATTCAAGAAAGGTCAGTGGGTCCAGAACACCTCTGTCAGCTGGAAGAGCACATGGCGAAGTCTGCTAACTTTCTCCCCTCATTTTCTAAGTCTTTCCCAGGGAGCAGGAAAGGGGTTCTGCAGTATCTCCAAAGATCTCTAGCTGTGTTGACTCTGTTGACTCTGGTGGCTCTGTCAGCGCTAAGCATTTTCCAAAATGGTTCCCTCTTAAAGGATCCAGCAAACAACCCCACCTTGAATGGGTGGAGACAATCACCATGGAAACCATCTAATCAAAATTTACCACCTACAATTGGGTGGGTCACTTCTCCATGAAAATAATAAAAAAGCTCCCACCCAACAGTACTGGATGAGGATTAAAGGACATGGCTTTTCTGGGGTACATAATAGCTTCAAACCTGTACAGCATGTTTTCTCATTTATTTAGATCCCTTTAATTTATTTCAACATAAGTTTTATACATTTCATTGTCTAAGTTCTGCACTAATTTTGTTAAAAAATATTCCAAGTCTTTTATTCTTTTTGAAGTTACTGTAAATGGAATTTTTTCTCGATTTCCTTTTCAGGTTATTCAATGGACTCCTTCACTAATGTTAATGAATTTTAAGTAAACTTTTAAAAATTTTCTGTATGCCCTATCATGTTTTCTGAAAATAAAGATAGTTTTACTTCTTCCTTTCTATTCCAGGTCCCACTTATGTCATTTTGTTGTATGATTTATTTGACTAGAATTAATACAAGTGGAAAGAGCAGATGTCTTTGTCTTATCCCTAATTATAAAGCATCCATTTTTTGCCTTAATTATAATATTAGCTGTACATTTTTTTGCAATGCCCTTTATCAGTTTGAGGAAGTCCCCTTCTATTTCTAGATTTATGACTGTTTTTATAAAAAGAGTTTTATGACTTATGATCATCTCAAAGTATGCAAAAAAGTATTACACATAATTCAATTCACTTCTTTCTTTCTCTTTTTCTTTCTTTCTCTCTCTCCCTCTCTCTCTCTCTATCTCTATTTCTATCTCAGGAAACTGAAACCTTACTTCACATTATTCACAAAATTTAATTCAGACTGGATTATAGGCCAAAAGTTAAATACTAAGATCAGGAAATCTTTGCAAATTTGGATTAGGTACACATTCATTCGAGAGGACACTAAAAATACAAACCATTAAAAAAATACTTGACAATTTGATTTATCAGAATTAAAACTTATTTTCAAAATTTGTCTTTAATAAATTAAAATTATTAATAAAATTAAAGTGCAGGCCACAGACTGGGAGAAAAGATGTTAAGTTCATAGAATTGATAAATGCTGTATCCTGAGTATTTAAATTGCTCTTAAAACTCAGTAAAAGACAACAAACTCCATAAAAATGGTCATAATACTGAAAAAGAGACTCCCAAAAAGAACAAAAGAAATGCCAATAAACACATGGAAAAGATGTTAATCATGAATAGTTACCAAGGATGGAAATATACATTTGTGATGTGATGCTAGTGTACACTAGTATAATGACTAAAAAAATGAAATTACCAAGTATTGGTGAGGAAGTACTTCAACTAAAAGACTTATAAAATGCTCATGGGAGTATAATATGGTAAAAATCCATTTGGATTTTTAGCAGATTCTAAAAAGTTAAAAATGCATTAATCATGCTATCCAGAAATTTCACTTTTACACATTCATTCAAGAAAAATTCAAGCATGTACTAAACAAAACATGTCCTTAGATATTCATAGCAACTTTATTTATTATAATAAAAAATGAAATAAACACATACATCCAACAAAAATTGAAGGGTTAAGCAAATTGTGTCATATAAATATAATGGAGTACCATTTAGGCATACAAGGAAGGGAAGACTAATTTGTGCAGCATTGTGATAATCTCTTTAATACTATGCTGAACAAAAGAAGTAGATCTGATAAAGTAACTGCTCTGAGTCCATGTTTCTACAAAAATATAGCAGCAGAGTGATTATGTTGGGTCATGTAGTATAAAGGTGGAATAAAGGTGAAACCTAAATTCACAATCAGATCTAGAAATTTAAGGAACATGTCTAATCTATACTGAAAATAGGCAATCAATCATAGTCAAGAGTGAGGGACAGGTAGAGGTAAACAAATAAATTTAGAGTCAGCCATTTCAGTCTACAGAACAGTAGATTGGAGAAAATATGTCTGGAGACACATTGGGAATCCTGAGTAATTCACCAAAAGGATATCACACAACCCAATAAATCAGCATGTCAAGTCAAGACATTAGTGCCCAAATGTATATTAGCAGCTAGACTGTGCCATGAATGGATTATACTACTGATGAAATCCCCAGCAGAGTTTTGTTCAGTCGCCACTACAGAGTTCTTATGTATTCTCAACACCCTCTCTGAGTTTCTAGCTCCACAGCTCCACAGGCTGATTAAGAACACTTTCCAAGCTACAGGGCTCTCCTTTTATTAGCCCCTTTTATAACCTGTATTATCCCCTCATTTCAATTTAACTTCCATTTTCTTAAGCTTTCCAAAATTCTGTACAATTTTTCCACTTAGTCTTTTCTAATCTTACTTTTTATTTTTTAATTCTCTTATTGTTACCTCCACATGAACTAGTCATTTGTTTTTTTTCTTCTTTAGTCCTGTTGTTCCTAATTATTTGCTAATAGCCTTGCTCTTAAGCTCAAACTCATTACAGACTAGTTAATCAGTTCACTTTTCTTTGATACTTAGTTCTGCTTCTGATGTAAATGAAATATGTGAAAGCCTTTTGCACACTTAAAAGCATTACACACACACACACTTATTGAGATCACCAAGGACCACTGTGCCTATTTTTCCTGTTCATTCTGAGCCAAAAGGAACTTCTTTTCAGAGAAAGGAAATACTGAAGAAAAACAAAGCAATGGAATTGTGTCTTAAAAAAAAAAATGGTGAGGACTTCCAGGAAGATGACCAACTAGAGTGGTTCAAGATTAGCCCTGATCGATGGAAAGTTTGGAGAGGGGACAGGAGGGCAGCTGAGGCAGCAAACTGGGAGTGCAGCTGACCTGGGAGAGCCTTCTGCACCGCATGCTGCAGGCCTGGTTGCAGAGGCTGAGGATCTGAGAGACAGAAGGCAGGAGCCTAGTGCAGAGGCACAGAGCCCGTGGGAGTGCACAGACTGGCGCACAGGACTAGGAAGTAAACCAGGCCACATTCCTTGGCCTCACTACCCTTACCAGTTCAGCATCGTGACTGGCAACTCACCCCACACCCCACGCACATGAACCCCATCACCCTCTCCACATACCTGCCCCACAACCCCACCCCAAGTGCAGCCCAACCCCCCTCTCCTGCACCCCTCTCAAGCACTACCTCTCCCACCCTGTCCCCTACAGGCTGTTACCAGCACATAAAGTTTGTGGGCACTAACTTCCACACCTAGGCCACTCCCACCTCCCAACCATACTGTTGCACAGCCTCACCCCACCATCCCTGAGCTCAGCGCACGCCTTTATGCACGCACACGGGCCTCCAAGCACATCATTCAGCTCTGGGGACCACACTTTACAGCACTCCTAGAACAGTGCATGTGCACAGCCCTCACCCTCATTTCCCAGCTCTGAGAAAGTGCCAACCTGTGCAGCTGGGTCACATCTGCCCCCAATCCATGAAGGCGTAACACCGACCTGCTGCCACAACTCTATGCATGCACATGAAGAGCCCCATGCCTTAGACCAGCACACACCAAGGTTATGCCCCCCAGACTGGTGCACCCCCACAGCTACATCCTCCCTGGCTGCTGGGCTCCTATGTTTGCAAGCATCAAGTAACATCCCCAAACTACACCCAAACCTTCCCTGAAACAAATAACATTACTGAATGCCCCACCCTGTGCCCTGTTCCCTGCTGTACAACCACCCCACAAACACAAGGCCATAAACTACTGAAAGAAATCAATTCCCAAAGTAAATCAATCAAGATATTCCCATGCAATGAAAGCAGCAGGAGATCATTGAGCATATCACAATGCAGACAGATATAGCCCTGCCTAATGACCAAATTAAAATACCAAAGGAGACACAGATGTTGGAACAATTAATTAAAGGTGTTCATACAACTCTACTTAATAAAATAAATAGGATAGCAAATGACATAAAGGAGATCAAGAAAACAGTAGAAGAGTATAAAGAGGAATTTGAGAGAATAAACAGAAAAATAGCAGAAATCACAGAGATTAAAGACTCTGTTGACCAAATAAAAACCATACTAGAGGCAGACAACACCAAATTTGAAGAGATAGAAGAAAGAATAAGTGACATAGAGGACAGGAAAATTGACTTCAAAGACTCAAAACAGCAAATGACAAAAAAGATGGAAAAATTTGAATGGGAATTCAGGGAAATGATAGACAAAACAAAGCACTCAAATATAAGAATCATTGGTGTCCCAGAAGAAGAAGAGAGGAGTAAAGGGCTAGGGAGGGTAGTTGAAGATATAATGGGGGAAAATTTTCCAACCCTCATAAAGGACATAAATATGCAAATCAAAGAAGGCCAAAGAACTCCAAACAGAATAAATCAAAAAAGGCCTTCCCCAAGGCACATATTAATCAGTCAGCCAAATGTTGAAGAGAAGAAGAAGATCCTGAAAGTGGCAAGAGAAAAACAATCTACTACATACAAGGGAAATCAAGTAAGACTGAGTTCAGGCTACCCAACTAGCACCCTGCAGGTGAGAAGGCAGTGGTATGATATATTCAAGATACTGAAAAAGAAAGACTTCCAGCCAAGAATTCTATACCCAGCCAAATTGTCCTTCAAAATTGAGGGAGAGATTAAAGTTTTCACAGACAAAGTAGTCCTGAAAGAATTTGTCAACAAGAGACTGGCCCTATAAGAAATACTAAAAGGAGTTCTTCCAACTGAAAAAAAAAAAAAAAAAAAAGACAGGGGAGGATGTCTGGAGGAGGGTACAGAATTGAAGAGTACCACTAAGGGTAATTTAAAGAATACAAACAGAAAGAGGGAAAATAATATATATCTGCAAATAAAATAAAAAGATAAGATGGTGGAATCAAGAAATGCCATTTCAGTAATAACTTTGAATGTTAATGGACTAAATTTACCAATTAAAAGATACAGATTGGCAGAATGGATTAAGAAACATGATCCAGTTATATGCTGCTTGCAAGAGACTCATCTTAGACAAAGAGTAAAAATAGACTGAAAGTGAAAGGATAGGAAAAGATTTTCCACACAAGTTGGAACTAAAAGAAAGTGGTAGTAGCTATACTAATATTGGACAAAATAGGCTTTAATGTAAAGACATTATAAGAGACAAAGAAGGACACTATATATGATTAAAGGGTCAATTCACCAAGAAGATATAACAATCATAAATGTTTATGCTCCCAATCAAGAAGCTCCAAAGTACATGAGACAGACATTGGCAAAACTGAAGGGGGTGATAGATGTTTCAACAATAATAGTAGGAGACTTCAATACACCACTCTTCTCTATAGATGGAGGAACCAGACAGATGACCAACAAGGAAATACAGAAGTTAAATAACTTAATAAATGAATTAGACCTAACTGACATATATAGGTCATTGCACCCAATGCACAAGGTTATACATTCTTCTCTAGTGCTCATTGAACATTCTCCAGGATAGATCATAAGTTGGGGCACAAAACAGATCTCTATAAATTTAAAAATATTGAAATTATTCAAAGAACTTTCTGTGATCATAATGGGATGAAGCCGGATCTCAGTAACCACCAAAAAGCAAGAACATTCACAAATATATGGAGATTAAATAACACACTCTTAAACAACCAGTGAATCAAAGAAGAAATTGCTAGAGAAATCAGTAGCTATCTGGAGATGAATGAAAATGAGAATATAACTTATCAGAACTTATGGGATGTGGCAAAGGCTGTGCTGAGAGGGAAATTTATTGCCTTAAATGACTATATTCAAAAACAAGAAAGAGCAAAAATTGAGGACTTAAAAGCAAACCTGGAGGAGCTTGATAAAGAATAGCAAACTAACCCCAAAGCAAATAGGAGAAAAGAAATAACAAAGATTAAACCAGAGATAAATGAATGGGAGAACAAAAGAACAATATAAAGAATCAATAAAACCAAAAGTTGGTTCTTTGAGAAAATCAATAAAATTGATGGGCCACTAGCAAGACTAACAAAGAAAAAAAGAGAGAGGATACAAATGAATAAAATCAGAAATAAGAAAGAGTGCATTACCACAGACCCTGAATAAATAAAATAAATCACAAGAGGATACTATGAACAACTATACACCAACAAATTAGACACTTAGATGAAATGGACAAATTTCTGGAGAGACACAAACAAGCTACACTCACTCAGTAATAAATAGAAGATCTCAACAAACCAATCACAAGTAAAGAGATTCAATTAGTCATCAAAAATCTTTCTACAAAGAAAAGCCCAGGGCCAGATAGCTTCACAGGGGAATTTGATCAAACATTCCAGAAAGAACTAATATCAATCTTGCACAAACTTTTCCCAAAAATTGAGGAAAAAAGAACACTACCTAACTCATTTTATGAAGCTGATATCATTTTAATGCAAAAACCCGGTAAAAATGTTATAAGAAAGGCCAATTTCCCTAATGAACATAGATGCAAATATTTTTAATGAAATATTAGCAAATTGAATCCAACAGCACATTAAAAATATCATAGAATATCACCAAGTGGGATTTATACTAAGAATGCAAGGATGGTTGAACACAAGAAAATCAATTAATGTAATACAGCACAATAACAAATCAAAGTGGAAATAGCACATGATCATCTTGATTGATGCTAAAAAAGAGTTCTGCAAAATTCAGCATCCTTTTCTCATAAAAAACTCTCAAAAAGATAGGAATCAAAGGTAACTACCTCAATGTGATAAAGGGAATATATGAAAAACCCATAGCAAATAGCCAGCATCGTACTCAATGGAGAGAGACTGAAAGCCTTCCCCCTAAGATCAGGTACAAGATAAGGATACCCACTGTCACCTCTATTATTCAACATTGTGCTGGTAGTTCTAGCTAGAGCAATCAGGCAAGACAAAGAAATAAAAGGCATCAAAATTGGAAAGAAGTAAAACTCTCATTATTTGCAATGATATGATACTATACTTGGAAGATCCTGAGAAATCTACAACAAAGTTACTTGAGCTAATAAACGAATTCAGCAAGATGGTGGGATATAAAATTAATGTGCAAAAACCAGTAACATTTCCACACAGAAACAATGAGCTAGCTGAGGAGTCAGTTAATGAAAAAATTCCATTCACAACAGCAACTAAAAGAATCAAATACTTAGGAATGAACTTAACTAGGGATGTAAAGGACTTGTACACAGAAAACTACATAAGATTGCTGTCATGGTTAGGGACACGTGTCAACTTGGCCAAGTTGTGGTACCTGTTTATCTGATTGGGCAAGCGTTGGCCTGTCTGTTGCAATGAGGACATTTCACAGGATTAGGTCATGAGCACATCAGCTGC
>PVIY010025780.1:0-36248 GCA_004026745.1 Myrmecophaga tridactyla | reverse complement strand
AATGTACCAACTTAAGCTCTTGATTGGCAAACCCGAAGAACGGGGTCCTGCTCTAAAAAGGATTTTTCTCTTTTATTTTGGTGGCTGTGTTTCTAAGGCTTCACTGCTCTTTGGACACAGCTGCAAGGCTTCTAGGGCTCCACTGCCCCAGGCATAGGCAGAATTAAGCTTGTTTGAGTGTTTTTCTGGAGCTTGTGCCTTCCCCAGGAGAGGGGTGGGGCCCAGCTCAGGTGGAATCCCTCCCTCAAGGAGTTCAGACCCCAGGGTCTGGAAAAGTGAAGGATTAAAACTAAACTACAATCTCTCCTCTGTCTCCACCACGCCCCCAGCAGGGAGAGTTTGCTGAAGTTAAAGGTACCACATCACCTTATGCTGGTGGGACCTGCTGGAGAGCCCAGAGGCTTCATAGGAAAGCCTTTCAATCTGCTGGGTCTCACCTTCAGGGAAAACTGACATAGGTGACTGTTTTCTCCTGACAGGAGGCCAGTTTGGTCTGGGAAAACTGGCTGGGGTCTATAATACCTAAGTAGACCCTCCTAAGGGGGTAAAAGAAGTCATATCGTACAGGTAGGGCAAGAAACAAGAAAATAAGAACTGAAATATTCTGATCTGTTAAACAAAAACTAAGCTAGAGGTCCAGAAAAAGCTGAACTGAATGTCAAAGAACAGACAGACAACAAAGTCATCCAGCAAGAATATTCTAGGTAAAAAAAAAAGTGAAAACAATCTCCAGAATAAACTAATTAAGGTAATTAAATGCCTAGATGCCAGCAAAAACTAACAAATCATACTAGGAAAATTGAAGATATGGCCCAGTCAAAGGAACAAACCAACAATTCAAATGAGATACAGGAATTGAAACAATTAATTCAGAATATACGAACAGACATGGAAAACCTCATCAAAAATCAAATCAGTGAATTGAGGGAGGATATAAAGAAGGCAAGGAATGAAAAAAGAAGAAACTGAAAGTCTGAAAAAACAAATCACAGAACTTATGGGAATGAAAGGCACAGTAGAAGAGATTAAAAAAAATGGAAATATACAATGTCAAATTTCAAGAGGCAGAAGATAGGATTAGTGAACTGGAGGACGGAATCTGAAATCCAACAAGCAAAAGAAAATATAGGGAAAAGAACTGAAAAATATGAGCAGGGACTCAGGGAACTGAATGACAACATGAAGCGCAGAAATATACGCATTGTGGGTGTCCCAGAAGGAGAAGGGAAGGGAAAAGGAGGAGAAAAACTAATGGAGGAAATTATCACTGAAAATTTCCCAACTCTCATGAAAGACTTAAAATTACAAATTCAAGAAGTGCAGTGTACCCCAAAGAGAATAGATCCAAATAGACATATTCCAAGACACTTACTAATCAGAATGTCAGATGTCAAAGAAAAAGAGAGAATCTTGAAAGCAGCAAGAGAAAAGCAATCCATCACATACAAGGGAAGCCCAATAAGACTACACGTAGATTTCTCAGCAGAAACCATGGAGGTGAGAAGACAATGGGATGATATATTTAAATTACTAAAAGAGAAAAACTGCCAGCCAAGAATTCTAAATCCGGCAAAACTGTCCTTCAAAAATGAAGGAAAAATTAAAACATTTTCAGACAAAAAAAATCACTGAGAGAATTTGTGACCAAGAGACCAGCTCTGCAAGAAATACTAAAGGGAGCACTAGAGACAGATACAAAAAGACAGGAGAGAGAGGTGTGGAGGAGAATGCAGAAATGAAAACTATCAGTAAAGATAAAAAGAAGGAAAATTCGATATGACATATAAAATCCAAAAGGAAAAATGGTAGAAGAAAGTACTGCCCGTACAGTAATAACACTAAATGTTAATTGATTAAACTCCCCAATTAAAAAGACACAGACTGGCAGAATGGATTAAAAAACAGGACCCATCTATATGCTGTCTACAGGAAAGGCATCTTAGACCCAAGGATAAACATAGGTTGAAAGTGAAAGTTGGGAAAAAATATTTCATGCAAATTGCAATCAGAAAAGAACAGGAGTAGCTATACTAATATCCAACAAATTAGACTTCAAATGTAAAACAATTTAAAGAGTCAAAGAAGGACACTATGTATTAATAAAAGGAACAATTCAACAAGAAGACACAGCAATCATAAATATTTATGCACCGAACCAGAATGCTCCAAAATACATGAGGCAAACACTGAAAAGAGAAATGGACCATCCACCATAATAGTTGGAGACTTCAATTCCCCACTCTCATCAATGGACAGAACATCTAGAAAGAGGATCAATAAAGAAACAGAGAATTTGAATAATGCAATAAATGAGCTAGACTTAACAGGCATTTATGGAACATTACACCCCACAACAGCAGAATATACCTTTTTCTCAAGCGCTCATGGATCATTCTCAAGAATAGACCATATGCTGAGTCACAAAGCAAGTCACAATAAATTTTAAAAGACTGAAATCATACAAAACACTTTCTCAGATCATAAAGGAATGAAGTTGGAAATCACTAATAGGCAGAGTGCCAGAAAATTCACAAATATATGGAGGCTCAACAACACACTCTTAAACAACCAGTGGGTCAAGGAAGAAATTACAAGAGAAATCAGTAAATATCTTGAGGCAAATGAAAATGAAAACACAACATATCAAAATTTATGAGATGCAGCAAAGGCAGTGCTAAGAGGGAAATTTATTGCCCTAAATGCCTATACCAAAAAAGAAGAAAGAGCAAAATGAGGAATAACTGTCCACATGGAAGAACTAGAGAAAGAACAGCAAACTAACCCCAAAGCAAGTAAAAGGAAAGAAATAATGAACATTAGAGCAGCAATAAATGAAACTGAGAACATGAAAACAATCGAGAAAATCAACAAAACCACAAGTTGGTTCTATGAGAAAATCAATAAGATTGATGGGCCCTTAGCGAGGTTGACAAAAAGAAGAAGAGAAATGATGCAAATAAATAAAATTAGAAATGGAAGAAGAGACATAATCACTGACCCTACAGAAATAAAGGAAGTAATGAGAGGATACTATGAACAACTTTATGCTAATAAACTTGACAATGTAGATGAAATGGACAACTTCCTAGAAAGGCATGAACAATAAACACTGACTTGAGAAGAAATAGATGACCTCAACAAAGCAATCACACGTAAAGAAATTGAATCAGTCATTAAGAAGCTCCCCAAAAAGAAAAGTCCAGGACCTGATGGCTTCACATGTGAATTCTATCAAACATTGAAGAAAGAATCAGTACCAATCCTGCTCAAAGTCTTCAAAAAAATTGAAAAGGAGGGAAAGCTACCTAACTCATTCTACAAAGCCAACATCACCCTCATACCAAAGCCAGACAAAGATATTACAAAAAAGAAAACTACAGACCAATCTTTAATGAATATAGATGCAAAAATCCTTAACAAAATTCTTGCAAATTGAATCCAGCAGCATATTAAAAGAATTATACACCATGACAAAGTAGGATTCACCCCAGGTATGCAAGGCTGGTTCAACATAAGAAAATCAATTAATGTAACACACCATATCAACAAATCAAAGCAGAAAAACCACATGATCATCTCGATTGATGCAGAAAAAGCATGTGACAAAATTCAACTTCCTTTCCTGTTTAAAACACTTGAAAGGATAGGAATAGAAGGGAACTTTCTCAACATGATAAAGGTAATATATGAAAAACCCACTGCTAACATCATCGTCAATGGAGAAAAACTGAAAACTTTCCCCTAAGATCAGGAACAAGACAAGGATGTGCACTATCACCACTGTTATTCAGCATTGTGGTTGGAAGTTCTAGCCAGAGCAATTAGACAAGAGAAACAAATACAAGGCATCAAAATTGGAAGAGAAGAAGTAAAACTATCACTGTTCGCAGATGATATGATACTATATGTTGAAAACCCCGAAAAACCCACAGCAAAACTACTAGAGCTAATGAGTACAGCAAAGTGGCAGGTTACAAGATCAACACTCAAAAATCTGCAGTGTTTCTATATACTAGAAATAAACAATCTGAGGGGGAAATCATGAAAAAAATTCCACTTCCAATTGCAACCAAAAGAATAAAATATTTAGGAGTAAATTTAACTGAAGAGACAAAAGACCTATACAGAGAAACCTATAAGAAATTGTCAAAAGAAATCACAGAAGACCTAAATAAATGGAAGGGCATACTGTGTTCATGGACTGGAAGACTAGATATAGTTAAGATGTCAATTCTACCTAAATTGATTTACAGATTCAATGCAATACCAATTAAAATCCCAAAAACTTACTTTTCAGAAATAGATAAACAACAACCAAATTTATCTGGAAGAGCAGGGTGCCCCAAATAGTTAAAAGTATCCTGAGAAAGAAAAATGAAGTCGGAGGCCTCACACTACCTGACTTTAAGGCATGTTCCGAAGCTACAGTGGTCAAAACAGCATGGTACTGACATAAAGATAGATATACTGACCAATGGAATCGAATAGAGTGTTCAGATGTAGACCTTCTCATCTATGGACAATTGATTTTTAATAAGGCAGTCAAGCCAACTCATCTGGGACAGAACAGTCTCCTCAATAAATGGTGCCTAGAGAACCTAGATATCCACATGCAAAAGAATGAAAGAGGATCCATATCTCACACCATACACAAAAATTAACTCAAAATGGATCAAAGACCTAAACATTAGATCTAAGACCATAAATCTGTTAGAAGAAAATGTAGGGAAATATCCTATAAATCTTATAATAGGAGGCAGTTTCCTATTTGGCTTATACCCAAAGCACGAGCATTGAAGAAAAAAAGAAATAAATGGGAATTCCTCAAATTAAACACTTTGTGCATTAAAGAACTTCATCAAGATAGTAAAAAGACTGCCTACACAATGGGAGACAACATTTGGAAACAATATATCAGATAAAGGTCTAGTATCCAGAATATATATTGTTCAACTCAACAACAAAAAGATAGACAACCCAATTACAAAATGGGCAAAAGACTTGAACAGACACTTCTCAGAAGAGGAAATACAAATGGCCAAAAGGCACATGAAAAGATGCTCAACTTCCCTGGCTATTAGGGAAATGCAAATCAAAACCATAATGAGATATCATCTCACACCCACCAGAATGGCCATTATCAATACAACAGAAAATGACAAGTGCTGGAGAGGATGTGGAGAAAGAGGCACACTTATCCACTGTTGGTGGGAATGTCAAATGGTACAACTGCTGTGGAAGGCAATTTGGCAGTTCTTCAGAAAGCTAAGTATAGAATTGCCATATGACCCGGCAATACTATTACTAGGTATCTACTCAGAGGACATGAGGGGAAAGACACAAATAGACATTTGCACATCAATGTTTACAGCAGCATTATTTATAATTGCCAAGAGATGGAAACAGCCCAAATGTTCATCAACAGACGAGTGGCTAAACAAGCTGTGGTATATACATATGATGGAATATTATGCAGCTGTAAGACAGAATAAAGTTATGAAGTATGTAACAACATGGACAGACCTTAAGGACATTATGCTGAGTGAGATTAGCCAGAAACAAAAGGCAAATAGTGTATGGTCGTCTGATATGAACTAACATTAATAAATGAACTTGGATAATTTCAGTTAAGAGCAGAGGTCATCAGGATACTGGGTAACTGGAACTGAAGGGATACAGGTTGTGAGATGGGACTGATCGTAAAAATTCAGAAATGGATAACAATACTACCTAACTGTAATACAATAATGTTAGAACACTGAAAAAAAAAAAAGATGTAGCCCTTAATCCTGCAATTTGGGTGGGTCAGTGGGAGAATGCTCGTCATACATGCGGGAGACCCGGGTTCGATTCCCAGACAAAGTACCCCCCACCCAAAAAAAAAATACTGCAATTTAATTGGCTGCCTAAATAATTAATATCATTTTTAGATAAAGCTTCTCTGTTTATTTAACAGACAAATTAAACCAGAAGAGGAGCTCTGGCATTTTCTTCTCCCTCCATGCCTAAAAGCTAAGAAAGCCCAAAATTCTGTTGAACTCCTTATTCAAATAAAGGGGTTGAAAAGTCTTTGTTTCATTTAAATTAACTAGGATAATGTAACAGATGAAGAAAGTTGGAGGGGTTAAGAGTAAACAGATTCAGTAAGTGGAGTGATGGCAGATCAAAAGGATTTAGTAAGAAACTGAAGTCATAAAATCCCACGGGAACACATGAGTTCCAATCTCTACTAACTACTAACTTGACAAGTGAGTTTTCTCTCCCTGGGCTGGGCCTCCATTTCTTCAATCAACTAGAAATAAAATGGAGACAAATAGCCTCCCTTCCAGTCTCACTTCTACAATTAATATCCACTGAAGTATGAATGTTAGTGGTTCCATATAGTTTCAAGTATACAAAACTGTCTACAACAAGATTTGATTTTGTTCTTAATAACACATATTATTCTTTTTTATCACAATGTTTTCTAGACATAAACACAGCTGAACACAATTTTAACTTCAGCCCTTTTAGGCTGTTTTGTTGCTGGGGGTGAAGATGGGGTCAAAGGGCTGCTAGATCTTTACCAGTGTTTTCCATAGAGCCAATGACCTCCCCATGTCAGCAGGCAGATTCCAGCTGTAGTTTTCTTCCAATGATTTCGAAGAGTTTTAAAGAACACAGTCATCTTCTCCTAGGGATTTGATGCTAAGTAAAGCCAGAGAAAGAAAAAATAAAAATTATCCAAGGTAATCATATAGAGTCCCTATTAAGCCTTCCTCCATTCTTTCATCTTCTCTGAAGTCTTGCCTTCCTTAACTCCTTTTCTTTCTTACCACTTCTCTCTGGCCTCTTCTCATCTTCTTACTTGTCTCATCATGGTCATACTCTTACCCACCCACCCAACTACTCACTTTCCTTCCTCCTTCTTTGCCTTCCCTTCTCCCTTTCTTCCTTCCCTTATTTCTACTTAAACATTTTCCCTTCTTTCTCCAGCCACTTTTTGCTCATTGTAATAGGAGGAAGGAGAGCAAAGGAAGGCAAATCCAGCATACCTGTTTTTAATTTCTTTTTACAATTTCACTATACCACTCTTAAGAATGTTCGTCCATTATATAAAGGGCCCAATATCTAATATAGTAACATAAAGATCTTATTCAAAACTAGAAGAAAACATGAGGCCCCAGTAGGAAAATTAGCAGAGGACATACAAAGAAAATTCGAGGGAAAAGAAATGTATGTGGCTATGTAAAAATGTTCAATGTCCAGAATAATCAATAACATGAAAATTAAAATGAACTTTCACTATTCACCTATAAAACTAATGCTTTTCTCAAATGATCATATCCATTAATAACAAGATAAAATGAGACAGACACATCACACACTCCTGTAAGGAAGTAATTTAGCATACATTTTCTAAAAAGCAAAGTGACAAAGTATATCTTTGTCTTGTTTTCTTCATGGCACTTATCATCTGATGAATCCTATATTTATTTGCTGATTTACCCCCACTGGAATGTAAGTTCCATGAAAGTCAGGACTTTGTTGGGGTCACTGCTGTATCGCCAGGGCCTAAAATAAGATCTGGCACATAACAGGCATTCAGTAAACAGTTGTTGAATGAATAAGCTATGTAGCCATAGGATGTTGCCACTAAAAATTTTCACTGATGTGGAAAATACTCAAAATAATATGTTAAGTGAAATTAGCAGGATGAAAACGCCATATAAAATTAGTATTATCCTAATTATATTCAAACATGAACACAAATGGGAAAAGTGCCAATATAAATAGACAAAAAATTAAAAAGTAACTCCCTCTTGGTTGTGGGATGATGGGTGATTTTTATTTTCTTTTTAAAATTGCAACACAGCTTCTAAATTATTTTCTAAAAACACATAAAAGTTTAAGCAAAAAATTTTTAAGTCTGTGTGTGAGTGTGGTAAATAGGCCAAGATGAAAAAGCTGCTTCCACAGAAGATTCTAATCTTAACAGAAGCCACAGAGGCCAGTGCCAAGCCCACCCTATGGTGAATCTGGCACACAATCCAAGCTTTTGTATAAAGGATCCCAAAGATACATCGCAGAGTCTCAAACAGCTCCTATCCACATGGCTCTAAATCACTCTCTTCATTCAATAGAGCTTTAATAAGTGCCTGTGTGCCAGACCTTGCTGAATGCCAGAGCAGGAAGTAGGTCTATTCACAACTGCTCACAACTGTAAAAGCCACAATCACAATACAGTGGGATGGATGTTGAGGGGTGAGCACGAATCTCTACGAGATTCTACAAGAACGAACCTAACCTAAACAAGAGTGGGGAGTGGGGGGGAACGCATGGTCAGGGAGTGATATTTAAACTAAATCTTGAAGGATAAGTAAGAGTTCCCAAAGTAAAGAAGGAGCTAAAGAGCCTGACACATACAAAGACATAAAACATAACAGGATGTGTTCAGGAAGTAGTTAAGAATGGATAAAATGCTGGTTAAATGTGGAAGACTATCTAGAACAGATATACTAGATATTAGAACAGGGACTCTCAAACTTTAGCACAGAACTTGTTAAAATGAAGAGAACCTATTAAAAATTCAGATTCTATGAGCTGAGACTCAGCATCAAGGGATTGAGAAAACCTTCTCAACCAAAAGGGGGAAGAGTGAAATGAGACAAAGTGTTAATGGCTGAGATTCCAGAGTCAAGAGGTTATCCTGGAGGTTATTCTTACACATTAAGTAGATATCACCTTGTTATCCAAGATGTAATGGAGAGGCTGGAGGGAACTGTCTGAAAATGTAGAGCTGTGTTCCAGTAGCCATGTTTCTTGAAGATGATTGCATAATGATATAGCTTTCACAATGTGACTGTGTGATTGTGAAAACCTTGTGTCTGATGCTTCTTTTATCTACCTCGTCAACAGATGAGTAGAACATATGGAATAAAAATAAATAATAGGGGGAACAAATGTTAAAATAAATTTAGTTTGAAATGCTAGTGATCAATGAAATAGAGGGGTAAGGAGTACGGTATGTATGAATTTTTTTCTGTTTTCTTTTTATTTCTTTTTTTGAATAGATGCAAATGTTCCAAGAAATGATCATAATGATGAATATGCAACTATGTGATGATATTGTGAATTAATGATCATATATGTAGAACAGAATGCTCAAAATAGGAATGTTTACATTTGCTTGGTGTTTTTTGGTATTTAAAAAAATTAAAAAAAATTTTTTTAAATTCAGATTCTAGGCCATTACTCCGCTAAGATTATGATTTACTCTGGAATTGGGCTTAGTCATCTACATATTTTTTTTTTTTTTTTTTTGCATAGGCAGGCACCAGGAATCAAACCCCAGTCTCCAGCATAGCAGGTGAGAACACTGCCTGCTGAGCCACGATGGCCCGCCCAATCATCTTCATTTTTAACAAGTACTCCCATTATTTTAATGGAAGTCAACAAGCACACCACACTGAGAAACAGTGCTTTACAGATAAAGGGTGGGGGTGGGGGTAGAGGGGAGGGAATGAAGAAAGTCCTTGAATCAATACGAAAAACTTTGGAAATTACGTTGAAGATGACCAAAAAAAAATTTTTGTGAAGAGATTTAAGCAAGTGAGTGATATGATAATATTCAGACAGTAGAAGGATCATTTAGAATGGAAAACGGACTGGAGGAAGCTGAGATTAAAAGCTAAAGAGAAATATTCATTGAAAGAAAAAAAGCTAATGGAATGTTATTGACATAATCTCTAGGTACATGAATAAAGGAAGAGCCAATGCAGATAGGGAGAATGGATTTGGGATTTTTTTAGAAAACAGAATATGATAACACTTGCAAGAGGTGAGAGAGGAGGAAGGAAAACAGGTTTTGTGCTTGGGCAACAGGTTGGATAATGATTGCAATTATTTAGACTTGGAATGTTGAGTTTGGAAATAAAGTGTATGTGGTTTAAGAGATGCTAAATTTGAGATACTGGTAGGGGCAGCCAAGTAGAAATGTCTAGGGGATGTCTGAATCTAGCATTTTGAGGCTAGGAGATATTATCTGGATGAAGATATAGATTTAGAATTCACAGCTGTAAAGGAGGTCAACTGTTGGGTGCAGATAAAGTGAGGGCAGAGACTGAGCAGAAGGCCAGTAAGTTAGAGGACAATAAGTCAATAAAACTCTGTTTAATTACCACACCTGACCCAGTGGAACTCCCTTTATCTAATATATAAATGATTTATGTATTATAAAAAAATGTAGAAATATCCACGCTACCTAGCATTAGTTCAGGAGTCCTCACTTATTGGTGGTGAGTATGGGTAAGTCATTTAACCTTAATCTCTATTTTTTAATTAGTAAAATAAGGATACCACCACCTGCTCTGATTACCTAGTTTGGCCATAGCTGTGAATGTACTTAGCAAATTTTTCTAGCACATAAATCGTCATGATAAAATTAACTAACGCTGTATATTCCTTCTAAATAACTAATAGAATACTAAATCCCCAATCTCAGTAAGTCTAATTTTTTTATGTTCAAATTAACATCTCTCATTGGAAAAGCAGTTCATTTTGTAAAAAAAAAAAAAAAAAAAAAAAAAAAAAAAAAAAAAAAACTTCCAAATTCTAATTGTACTCTATCCCCCAGACCTGTAGATGGTTATTTTCTCACTTGACAGTAAGCGCCTCAAGGGCAGATTCTGTCTATCCACCTGTGTCCAGCACCAGTACCAAGTAAAGAGCCTAGAATGAATGAACCAATCGACCTGTCCATCGCTCAGATACTATTCACCTCATCTTACAAATAAGTACGCCAAAACCTAACAAGAAAGCGATAAATTTGGGGGGGGTCACACAGGGCTGGGACTCGAACCCGGGATATCTGACTCGAGCAGCGAAAACTGGGGTCTCCGAAGCTTGCCTCACTCCTTCTCCCCGGCTCCGCTCACCCAACCCTCCCTCCCTCTACTCCGTCCCTTCCTCTAGCCGTGCCGCCTGCCGCCGCCAGCATCCGCGGCCCCGGGTCTCCGAGGCCTGGGTCCTGATACCGTGGACACTTCGACGCGGGTCCAGGCGGCTCCCTGCGTAGCTCGGCTCCTGCGACTCCGCCCCACATCCCGAAACCCTCCACTAGCTTCTCATTCGAGCGCCCACGGTTCGGTTCCCCGCCCTAGCGCGGCCACACTTACCACGGCGGGTCCCGCTCACGGCCCTGCCTTTCCTGTGTCCTCTCTCCAGATTCCCCGCCTCCTTCAAGGGAAACAGCTGCCACCGCCCTCAGGTTCCGCCGCGAGGCTGCGCGCGCTGCCCCGGCCTGGGGCTGAGGCAAGATCCCGGAACTGACGCGACAGGCAGAGCTGGGTTAGCGGGGGCCACCCTGGCGTTGGTGCTGTACAACAGCGTCCTTGAGGCTGCAGGCATTTTTCATTCATTCATTCATTCATTCATTTCATCCATCCATTCGCTCAACAATATTTTATTGAAAGCCTGCCATGTCAAACACCGTTAAGAACTTGAACTAAATGGAAAAATAGATAAACTAAATGAACAAGGTAATTTCAGATGGTGATGAGTGTCATGAAGAAAATGAAACAGAATGAGATAAAGGGAGTGGGGTGAGGGAGAGCTATTTTAAATTAGCCAGTCTAAGTAAGACCTCTCGAAGTGGCCATTTATCTGAGACCTGAATGGCAAGAAAGAGCAGTTTAAGCCAAGGTAACAAACATCAAGAGGAAGAGAGAGAGATCCTGGTGGCAGAAGGGGGGAACAGGCAATGCAAAAAATCTAAAGCCTGAGGCAGTTTGGCACATTAGAGGTCAATGAGGGTGGAGGAGAGAGCTGAAGAGTGAGTGTATTGAGCAAACTGGAAAGGTGGGCAAGGTAAGCCATGATGGTGAGGAGTCTGGACTTTACACCAAGTGAGAGGGGAATGACCGTGACATGGTTTACATTTTAAACACCTCTCTGGCCACAGTATGGTGAATGAGAAGAGAGATGTTCTAGAGAACAAGAGTGCTACAGCACAATATTATGAATGTATTTAACACCATGGAATTGTATACTTGAAAGGGGCTAAAATGATTTTAGTTTGTATATAAGTTACTCAGAATAGAACTAAGCAGCACAAAGAGTGAAGCCTAATGTAAACGATGGAGTATAATTAATAATATAATTTTAATAATAATGATTCATCAGCTGTTACAAAGGTAAAACTAATGCAAAATGTTAATTTTAGGGAAAACTCTGTGTGGGAGGTGGAGAAGGTATATGGGAACCCTGTATTTTCTGTATCATTTTTCTGTAAACCTGTAACTGCTCGAATTAAAAAAAAAAAAATTTTAAGCATGCTGTAGAGAATCCAGAGTCAATGCCACCATCAGACAGCATTCAAAGTCTCTGTCTTCCTCCCACAAGGCCCCCAAATGACTGTGAGAATCAAGCCAGGCAATCTGGGCTTCTATCGTAACCTTCCTTCCATCATTTGCTCAACCAGCATTTGCTGAGTGGTGAGGATGTGCGAGGCATTGTGTCAGCCACTAGAGATGCCCTCGTGTACAGCACCATCATGACGCCTGCCCTCATAGAGCTTACAATTTAGTTTCCTCATTTACTAAATGCAGAATGCATCCTTCTTATCTCCCTTTAGATTAATGTTTAATGAAAGTGAGGAAATTCAAAGAGCTTGTGGTGCAGTTAGGCAAACTCCAGGCCAGGTTCTAACCCTCCCTGGGCCACCCTAAATAGCCATATGAACTTTTTAGCCCTCTCTCCTGAGGTTCCATCTGTAAATTAGGAGACTGAAGAACATCATTAAAAAAAATAATCTCAAACCTCTTACAAGTTGTGATATTGAGAGTGTGTGAGAATGAGTTATTTTCCACTCTCCTTTTCCAGCTATCTAAACTATGTGTGTCTGAAAATGAGTTGTTGAACTGCTGGCCGGTAGGCTAGAAAATTCTGGGATCTGATACTGGATTGCCTAATGGGCAGACTAAACATATGCTTTAGAGCTTCAGCAAAACAGTAGCTCCTAAAAATGAGAAAAGTTCAGCTGATGAATTTTCCATAATTTTCCAATCAGAAACTCTAGAAAGAAGCTTTTAAAAAAAAAAGAAAAAACTTCCACATATATGTATACTTTTTGTTGTCATTGTTTTAAGGCTTATTTTTTTCTGTTTTGGTTCATACATGAACAGCAGGAATCTGTATACTAATTTCTACATCTTGATCCCCTTAAAATCAAAAGCCAGTCTTGCTGGAACATCTGCATCACATGTGGATATGAGTTGGACCAATAAACACATACATGTGTTCGTGTACATATGTTTACCTGTAAGTGGTCACATGATATAGCTGTGTAACTTTGGTCATGTACATGGCATTGATGGTTCCATGCATCCAGTTTCCCGTGACTTACTGGCTGACTTCAATGACAGCAGAGTACTAACAAGGCTAAGGATATACATTTAATGTGGTCTCTTCACACTGCTGCTTAGCATGTAACAAGGCAGTACAGTAGTTAAGCGCCAGTTTGGAAGCAGGCTGCCTGGATTTGAGTCCCAAATCTCCACATACTAGTTGAAGAAGTTGAACAATATACTTAATTTCTTTGTACCTCAATTTCTATAATGAAAATGATCTACTTCATAGGATTGCCATGAGGATTAAATGAGTCCATACATGTAAAGCATTTAGAAAAATGTATAGAATATAGTTAACATTCAATAAGCATTGCTTTTTATTATTTTTTCATGGCCACAGCCTATATCTCAAGCAACCATCAGCTAACCAGAAACCTGTTCCCTGGGATCCAATAGGTAACTTGAAAGAAAGAATATGTACTTGGTGAAAGCAGAAAGAGTTACTCAAAGCACCAAGCCTATAGGGAGCAGGCCATCTGTCCATGGAACACTGGTCAGCCAGGGCAAGAATTCTAGCAAAGAACCAGGACTGGGGTGAGGTTTCAGTTTTCCATTGAAAATCGAAGTCACAGCAATGACTCTCTTGCAGTTCGGTGAAGAGAGCATTGAGGGTAACAATTGGGTACAGTTGAGCTGTGTGAAAAGAAACCCCTGATTTTATTTGCATTGAAGATTAGGCATCACAATGCAGATGTCCAGAATGCCCATGAAGGAATATGGCAGGCCTATGCCACTGGGGAGCAAACAGCACCCCAGGAGAGAGGCAGAAAGGTGAAGGTGGGGGTCATGCATAGCACAATAGGCATCATCCCAGAATGATCGAGGGGTGCTCAATGAATCCATCAGAGAATTTAAGCTCTTTGTGGCAAAATCTGTGATGCTTGTTAGTTTACTCCTTAAATATGAAGGCTGAATACATTTAATTAAGGCCAGTACATTGGCTGTATTAGTTTCCTAGGGCTGCCATAACAAATTACCACAACCCTGATGGCTTAAAGCCGTAACAAATTACCACAAAATAGATCTCTATTCTCTCACAGTTCTGGAGACCAGAATTCTGAAATCAAAACGTTTGCAGTGCTTCACTCCCACTGAATGTTCTAAGAAAGAATCTTTCCTTGCTTCTTCCAGCTGCTGGTGGCTCCAGGTATTCCTGAACGTATGGCAGGAAGTATCATGTATCCTCTGCCCCCATCTTTACATGGCCTTCTCCTGTGTGTCAAATCTCCCTCCCCTTCTCTTATAAAGACACCTGCCATTGGGTTTAGGGCCCACTCAGATAATCCCAGATTACCTCATTTTAGATCATTGACCTGATTACATCTGTAAAGACCCTTTCTTCAAGTAAATCGACATAACCCGGCTTCCAGGGGTTTGGACTTGGACATATCTTTTGGGTGCAGCCCTTTGGCCTACTTTAGCGGTGAATGGGGATGTTGATATGGGCCTGTTGTGTTCCAAAAGAAAGATGTTCCCAGACCTCTACATGGATTATCTGATTAGAAAATATGTGACACCTCCACAGCATCCCATATACAAAGAAGAAGAGTATAGCAGTGGATTGAGGGCTATGGTAGGTCTCTAAGAGAGACCATTGTATTCTCTCCTTAAGTTGCATAAATGTACAGATAGAATCAATAAGTCCTGTAACTCAGATTTGTCACATCCAAATGGGGGATGCCTGTATCAAAAAGGGAATGAGTTTCAAATAAATCTTTGAGGATTTAACTGTATCCATTATATGATGTATTTACTGACATTTTAAATTAATATTGTAGCCTCCCATTTATTTTTAAAGTTATATAATTCACATTATTAATATTTGTCTACACTAACTTCCCATTCTGGGTCACTTTGGTTAAGCTAGTGACTGCCCACTCAAATCCCTTCTGGGGGAGGCAGTTATAAATGACAAGGCAAAATCCATGCTTTATGAAGAACGTCACCTCCCACCCTCCCCCTACTCTGTGAGGGAATATAGTGAAAGCTGCATCTTAAATAGGTAGCTTTTAAGTGAGTAAGGACATGAATGACACTAAAACATGGAAATCTTTCAAAGGATCTTTTCAAGCACCATTTCCACGGTTGAGAGGTAGACATGGAGATGCGCCATCTAGATGCCCCTTCAAGGAAGAACTCATTGTCCAGCTGCTGAGAGTGCTGTGGGCAGCCAGCCAGCAGCTGTGAGCCCCTTCAGGGTTTGCCACCTAACTGTGGAGGCGGCCCACATTAAATGCTTGTTCTAAGAAGGGGATTAACAATCTGGTCATTTCTTCCCAAAGCAAGATACATCTGACAGGCTATTCTAGCTCCAGAGCTCCTCATAAGGTCAACCAAAGATACCAGGTTTGCTTCACAGCTTGAATTCTCCTTCCATCAAATCCTCCTTCCTTCCTCTCCCTTCCACAGGTAATGATCCTAACACTAAACATTTTGTGGTAGACAGACTAATGACCTCCCCCTACACTCCCAAAGATGTCATGTACTAATCCCTAGAACCTGTGACTATGTTACCTTACATGGCAGAACAAACTTTGCAGATGGATTAAGGATCTTGAGATGGGGAAATCATTGTGGCTTATCCAGATGGCGCTATGTAATCACAAAATTTCTTATAAGAGAGAGGAAAGAGTTCAGCGAGAGAGGAAAAAAATGCTGAGTTGCTGGCTTTGAAGATGGGGAAGTTACCATGAGCCAATAGCAGCCCCTTGAATCTGGAAAAGAAAGCCTCCAGAAGGACTATAGTCTTTAGCACCAGTTTCAACTTCTGACCTCCAGGACAGTAAGATAACAAATTTGTGTCATTTAAGCTATTAAATTTGTCTTAATTTGTTACAGCAGCAATAGGAAACTAACACATTTGGCTTAGAACCTGCTTCCTAGAGAATCCAACCTGTGGCACAGTGATATCTCAACACTTTCAAGTGATTCAATACTGAAGCCGAATAATTTTTCTGCCTCCCACTTTGTTTTAATAGGACCATTTGTGCAGTTCCTCACTCTGCTCCTTTCTTGATGAATTCTAACGGTTTTGGTCTGCATCACTCACTTCAGCTACTAATCATGTATTTTTGTAAAAAGAATGGGGATATCAGAAATAATGATGGCCTTTCTGTATGTGCTCCTGCAGGTAGATGTATAGTTTGGAATTTTGGAAACCTATACCAACTTGACTCTCTTCCAATCCCTTCTTTACTATAACATACACAATTACCAAAATTGTCAGACTCAATCACTAGCCAGCCTTGAATGGTTTCCTGCAGCCCAGCAGAAACCTGATACTCTGACTTAGGCATCCCTAAGACTTTCTGTTACTCAACTCTCATAGTCAGGAAGAGTCCCTAAGAGCTGAACCTAATGGTCCATGACAACTATCTCTGATGCTAGAGAAAGAGACTGATACCAGGCCCCTTATATGCCTGAAGCAGCTCCACAGACATAATGCCTGAGGCTGAATGACACATCCAAGTGATAGACAAGGCCAAAGAGATCTTCAGATGTGCACAGCCAGAGAAAAGGGCATGGCATATGCACTTCTTTTCCCATGTTTTTGTTCTGTGTTGCTAACAATCAAGTAAGGTTCTCAAGAAGCAAAACATTAATTCCTAGCAGGTATTTGGGAATTGGTCTCAATTTCCAGCTCTTGCCTGTATCCTTGGAGAACAGCATTCTACACCGTCTCCTTCTACATCTAACACACTGCCACACATGGTACTTGCTACATTTTGAAATAAACTACGTATTGAAAGTATTAAATCCAGTTGCCTACAAAATAAAGTCAGTTTCCTTTGAGGGCATTAGAAAATGTGCCAACCAATCCAATAGTCTCCAGGATTGGAAGAGTCTTACGTAGTAATATGTGTACTATTTTCCCAATATGACAGACCATCCTGAGGTAACATTCAATCTTTAGGTAACATTCTCTTGGCTCAGAACCTGCTATTAAAGATGTCAGAGGGAAATAACCTCTTTTCTAGAAGTAGGGTGAGAGCACAGGGGATGAGACAGGGCCACACAACAAGAAAGACTACTTAAATCCCCAATCAAACCATCCCCTAGGATGGAAGAATAGAAGACTAAACCAAGCGAGAAATAACTGAGGTTTAAGCTGGCTCCACATTCCAATTTTTGGTTCACTGACAAGATATACATGTGCTCTATATGGTTTTCTCATACATACACATGACCTTGCAACCTTGCAATATCTCTCCCAGTTGTATTTTTCAAGCACATAAAGCTGGGACAGCAAAGGTAGCATGCCAAATTTTGTCTGTTGAATATCTGGAATGAGGGTAATGTGTGACTCTTACTTCTTGGTTACTTCACCCTGCCTTTGCCACTACCCAGAGTCCCCTGTAGTTGGGCAGCTCACCTAACCTGGTGGTAGAATTCATTACAAGGGGTAGGATATAGAGTAGCTAGTGATGGTGGCAGTGGTGAACCCACTGTCCTAGTGTGTGATGTTTATAGGTGCTGAATGAAGTTAGGAAGAAGGAGAAACTGATTGAATGAATAAGCCAAAGGTAAATGTAGCCTCTTTCACCATTGATTCTTAGTTCCATTTGCAGTTATTATGTTGTATTATCTAAATGTAGCGTGCACTTTCCTTCTTTATCCAACATCCATATCCCCCATTTTCCTTCCTAATAGAAACCCAGTTTTGTTCAAGGATCCACCTCTCACCTTCCCAGCTCCTGCCTGCCTATGACTACATTGCATATGACTAAATAACCCCATCCCCAGCAAGAGGGGGTAGTTTACATCAGTTTAAACATAGGAATCCCTCCTCTGTTGCCAGTGATTGGATTAGGAATTGAGCATGTAGCTTAATATAGAACAGGAAGTCTTATGGGAAAGTTTGCTGAGAGATCTCTAGGAAAGCTTTCCTTCTCCTTAAAAAACGGGATTCAAGACAGATATGGTGGTGAACCTTGAACACATTACACTAAGTGAAAAAAGCTAGTCACAAAAGACCTAAAGTTGTATGATTCCATTTATATGAAATATCCACAACAACAAATCTTTACAGATGAAAGTAGATTAGAGATTGCCTAGGCATGGGGAAGGGATGGAGCAGGTTGAGTAGAATTGGAAAATGACTGCTAATGGGCAAGAGATTTATTTTTGAAGTGATGAAAATGTTCTAAAATAGATTGTAACCATAATCACACACTTCTGTTAATATACTGAAAACCACCAAATTCTATGTTTTAAATAGGAGAATTGTATGGTGTGTGAATTATATCTCAATAATGGTGTTAAAGGAAAAAAAAAAGAGAAAGGGATGGTCCCACTTCTTCCTCCTGCATAAAACCATACATGACAATGAAATTTGAAACTGCCACAACCATTGTTCAGCCATGAAGGGAGCTAGCTCAAGAATAAAGCCAACTCAGAGAGGATGACAGAGGGAGGAGACAGAAGTGACCTGGGCCCTTGATGACATCATTGAGTCAAAGGATTCTGTTGTACCTGGAGGTCTCCCAAACTCTGGACATCCTATTATATGAAATAATAAATAATAAATTTCTTTCTTGTTTAAGCCAGTTAGAGTCAAGGTGCTCCATTACCTGAACCCAAGAGAATCAACTTGATAAACTGCAAGCAACAGGCTCTTGGTAAGTAGGAGACTGTGCTGGTTTGGAAGGAAGTATGCCCCCTAAGAAAGCCATGTTTTAATATAAATCCCATTTCATAAAGGTAGAATAATCTCTATTCAATACTGTATGTCTGAAACTGTGATTGGATCATCTCCCTGGTTGATGTGATTTAGTTAAGAATGGTTGTTAAACCGGATTAGGGGATGACATGTCTCCACCCATTGGAGTGGGTCTTGATTAGTTTCTGAAGTCCTATAAAAGAGGAAACATTTTGAGAATGAGAGATTCAGAGAGAGCAGAACGATGTAGCCATGAGATGCAGAGAGTCCACGAGCCAGCAACCTTTGGAGATGAAGAAGGAAAACGCCTCCCGGGGAGCTTCATGAAACAGGAAGCCAGGAGAGTAAACTAGCAGATGATGCCGTGTTGGCCATGTGCCCTTCCAGCTGAGAGAGAAGCCCTGACTGTGTTTGCCATGTGCCTCCTCACTTGAGAGAGAAACCCTGAACTTCATCGGCCTTCTTGAACCAAGGTATCTTTCCCTGAATGCCTTTGATTGGACATTTCTATAGACTTGTTGTAACTGGGACATTTTCTCGGCCTTAGAACTGTAAACTAGCAACTCATTAAATTCCCCCTTTTAAAAGCCATTCCATTTCTGTTATATTGCATTCCCGGCAGCTAGCTAACTAGAACAGAGACATAGTGGGAGCAGACTGTGATTTAAAAAGAGATGTTATTGAGGCTTGGAGGGGAAAAACAGGTGAAAATAGATAAGAAAAAGAAGATAGTTGGCACCGATGATGTGCTTACATGTATAGTGTTCCTACAATCATTCTTTCAATGCTCTGCACTAATGCCATGCTCATTAGGAGTTAAGAGAGGTGAAGGTTCAGAAAAAATAATATATTGCTCATATCACCATCAATAGCCTTACTTGTAGTATCGCTGTCAAAATCTGCTTGTAAGAGTAGATGGTCCCCAGAGTCAGTACCGCTGTCATGGGAAATTATACTCAAATTCCTTTAACATTCGGTTTGGCTTATTTACTTACTTTATGCTTAAAGATATTTCTTTGAACTACTTTGTTTCTAAGAAAAAATATGAAATAATGTTCTTGTGATATTTATGCTCAAAATCCTTTCCTTATTGTGACCTTTAATATCCATTACATCTACTATTACCAGATTGGAAACATGTAAATGAGGCCTTTCAAAGGAAGCAAGGGATTCCTGGGAGAAGGAATATCTGTCACATTACAGCATGGGATTTTATGAAACCCTACTGTAATGATCATCCTCACCCATGAACTGTATGAACCCCACCTTTCTCTGAATGTGACTTCTCTTGTTAATGTGTCTCCTTGTCATCTTTTACCACCTACTCCCTTTGACTCCAGCCAGGCCCTGGCTGACACTTCCCAACTGCTTGTTTGATACGAGAATGTAAAGGGACAAATGTAAAACCCAAGATGACTGCATCAAGTAAGGTTTCACAAAACCCAATCTCCCGAAGAAACTTAAATTTCTAAGTGCTCCGCAAGAAGGAACAGTGGAGACGATCAGGCAATCTATCTGGAATGAATTTTAAGTTTGTTTGTCTCTGTAATCTGTTCATTTGGGGGCGCATAGAGACCAGGAGGTTATTTTGAGTGAACTGAAATTCCAATCAAAACAGTAGTTACTGTCGTACCATCCTAATAAATTATCAATTACGTCCGAATAAATTACAGAGCAATGAAAAGCTGCATCTCTTTATTTCCTTTAACTATGAATCATTCATTCAGTAGCGGGCACTCAAGAACGACAGGAACTTACTCTAATCACAAGATTCATCAGGAATTTTTGTTCTGGCAGGGTAGCAGATAGGAATATTCTGATCCAATTCCTAGAAATAATGGGTAAATCATATAAGATTATTCAGTGTGCATAATTTAGATTGCAAGAAGGAGTTTAATCCTACAAGTCCTGACACTAAACAGGAATTGAAACTTCAGGTGGAAAAGTGTGAGCTGATGACGCAGTTACCCGGGTTCCATCTCCGACTCTCAGCAGTCTGGGAGCCACATCTCGGCACCCACAGAGGTATAAGAGATAAGGCCTTGGGCTCTCCAAAGGCAGAGAACTGGAAGTGAAACCTCTGATTAAGCCACTAGAAAAAAATCTACTTACCAATTTGGGAAGATGACAAGGAAGCTGAGTGTTCCCACCTGAGCTCGGGATGGAGAAGAATCTCCACGGATATATGAGAACATTAAGCTTATGCCTTGAATGAAATTGTCTGCTCTGAATATATACTAAGCAGTATGAAAATCTCCAAACTGAGAAAATGAATGTAAAAATTGGTCCCAGACTGATAAGAGTTTTGAATATCTGGCAAAACAAACAAAAGGACTCTGGGGCAGATGCTTCTATACCACAACCATAAAGAATTCTCATAGGAAAAAAAAATTTCTAAAGATGTTACAATGAAAAATATCGCAAAACATGAAGAAACAATTTACTTTGAGTCAGCTAGCAGGAAAAAAAAAACAGAATTACAGCCTTACAAACTTGAAATAAATGAATTACTCTTTGAAGTAAAATAGTTCAAAATTTTGTAAATTATAATTAATAATTACAATAAAAACAATTATAATAAAATAATTAATAAAGATATAATGAAAATAAAAGCCTTAGGAAGAAGATAAAACAAAGAAAAAGAGAAAAGGCAGGTTTTTTTTAAAGAACCCAATAGGACATCTAGAAATAATAATAAGACATAGTTATTGAAACTGAAATCTCATGTGTAGGCTAAACAGGAGATTAGATATTGCTGATAAAAAATTTATTGAATTAGAAGACAGATCTGAGGATATTAGCCAAATATAGAAAAGAGAGGAAAAATATAAAAAATAATTAAGAGGTATGGATAGATAATGAGAAGATCAAAAGACAACTAATGGAGCTCCAGAAAGGCAAAGGTAGAGAGAATGAGAAGAAATGGTATTAAAAAATAATGGCAGTCTCCCATCTGAGTACTAAGAAATGATGGTGGTGATAACTATACAACTAGGTGATGATATTGTGAGTCATTGATTATATACCAAGAATGGAATGTTCATATCTTAAGAATGTTTTTGTTGTCAACAAAAAAAATTCCAAAAAATAATAATGGCAGATACTTCAGACTTACACTGAAGAACACAAGAAGCAAAGTCTTAAAAGCAAGCAAGGAAGAGGAAAGCATGGGAAATTAAATTTTAAAATATAAATATATATGATCCTATAAAAGGGAAATATGAGTGGAGGTTACAGACTTTGGTTCTGCCACTAGTTGCTGGGCTACAGTGGTAATTATGACCTGCCCCTCCACTACTCATTCCATGTTTCCTTACATTATGCCAGCCTCTCAGCTGGTTAGGGTTGGGGGGTGGGGACACCCAATCATCAGTCGTGGGGATTTGAGTTCTAGGTCCTTTCTGGATGGAAATGCAGTAGTCTTTTATGAACATTTACCACTGGACATGGCGATATAAGGATATGTCCAAGGGATTCCCTGGGTTTCAGGTATATACCTCCCTACAATCATTGTGTAGAAACAATTTTATTTCCTCTTGAAATTAAGACAAATAATCCCTGATGAGAAGAGACAAATATTTTGCTTCAAGTCCCTAGTGACTCTTTTTGCTTTCCCCTTTACAGAAGCTTAGCTAAGCCAAACTGAGCCAGCTCAAGGAAGAATACAAAATCTCTGGCTTGGTGTGCAGACTTCCTTAGTTGAGCTCTCGATTCTAGTTATTTCCATGCTGAGGATGCTCCTGTCATTGCATAGTTGACCAAGTGTTCCTGACCCTCTCCCAGCTTCCCTAGAAAAATGAAAAGTGGAATGGGAGACAGGATTCCTTTCCTGGAGGACTTTCAGCCAGCTGTGCCCAATCCAAGCACACATCAATGTGGAATAATGAGAGTTTGGGGGATCATTTCATGTATGCCCTTCTTCTGCTGCTGCTGCTTATTCCTCCTCCTCTTCTTCTTCCTCTTTGTCCTCTCCTCCTCCTCCTCTGTCCTCATTGTTGTCCTCTTCCTCCTACTTTTTCTGTAAGTTCTTCTCAATAAACCTCCCTTTACACCTACAATAGTATTTTTATGTGTGGATATTTCTGTGTGTGTGTGTGTGTGCATACTCACCCACACCTTTTGCACGTTGCTGGTTGTATTAGCCTGGATATCCCAGGAAGCAGAGTCTGAGGCTGAGGACTTATGTGTTGTTACTTTATTATGACATACAATACCAGTGAGAAGGATGTGGAACAAGAAGGGTGAAGCAGTAAAAGGGGGAGAACCCAGATAAGTATGCATTATTGAGCTGGTCTCTGTTAAGTGTGACTGATTGCTCAATCCAAGGGACTGTCCTCCAAAAATGTATATAGATAAAGTCTCAGAAGACCATCCCTTGGAGAAGAGGAAGGGGCAGAAGAGGGAGGAGGAAAATTTGTTCACCAGCTCTTTTCCCCAACTGGTCAAAGTTTTGCCCCAAAGGGTGTCAGTGGTCCCCACATCCCCACACAGGATGCACAGGCATGGTGCTGAGCAGAGCCTCCCAGCAATGTCAATAAGGAAGCCTTGGAATAGGAGGCAAAAAGCATGGGGTACAGACTCAATGTGAACATGGTCTGGCTGGACCTCTCTAAAGCCAGAGCACATGTAGAGCCACTCACCACAGTGGCAGCTGGAACAAGAGACAGGTGAGGCCATTAGACATGAACTGATGCATTAGATGTATCTTTTGATGCTAAAAGCATAACCCCTTTTTTTCGTTTTTATTTTTTGCCTCTTTACCCAGTGAACTTATGAGCCATAATGACCAGCTGTTAGTCTAAGCTTCAGATTCAGTAGGACTACTACTCTGCTGGTGCCAGCATTTCTTTATTGCATATTAAATTCTCTATTCAATGGGGACATGAAGCAAACATTTTGGAAGGGGTTCATTAAGTGTTTGTGAGATGTGACATCCCCAATTCTCCTACTTGGTTCCTTGTCTCATGTAGTCTGGCTCAGGGAGGAATGGCATTGTATACTGTGTTAGTTCAAAGAATATACTCAATCTTGCAGGTAGCACTTCATATTGAAAGGGCTTATTTAACCAGCTGAAAGCATATGTGAATTGTAATAGGTCCTTCCACTGTTATAAGGCCAGCTGCTTCTGGGTGTTGGGTACATGATAGCACCAGTCATTCTCATTATCTGTGGCCCATAATGTAACTTCTTTTGCCATGAATTAGGCTCCTTGGTTAGAAGCATTGTTGTGTGACATAGCATGATGGTTTATAAGGCCTCCAGTGAGTCCCCAGATGGTGGCTATGGCAAGGCATGGCAGGCAGGAAAAACAAAACCAAATCTACAGGCCTGCACTGTGAATCCTTCATCAGTTCTTGCTGAAGGCTGTTTTCAGCATTCTAACCTGCCCCCAGACACCGGGAACATAATCAGATCTGCTTGGTCATAAGGCTGAAGGACAAAGCCTATCGTACCAGACCAGCAGAAGAGCTTTCTTGTACTCTGAAGCCTCTCAAACTTCATTTTTTCTCATGCCATCTCTGAATGGGTCACTACATCACACTCAAATGTCATATATTGCCTCAGAAATGTGTGTCTTCTTTTGGTAGAAGGTGCACTGCACAGCACCCTTCCTTCACTGTGATAGCTTCAGTGGGGTGGACCAGCCAGGGAAATGCCTTTGGAGATGTGTGGCAATAAAAGACTTGTCCTCAGTGCCCCCGTCATTCCAGGCACGAGAAACCATCATTTCATTTTGTAAAAATACTTTTCAATTAATGTGATATTTCCACATTTGGATCCATCACTATTTATTTAATTATTCCTTTACTGTTGAATGAGCTGTACTGCTGAATAGAGCCTTAAGATTTCAACTAAAATAATGAATATCTTTGGTGTCCTTTATGATTATGTTCTCATGATTATGTCCTTGAATTTTTAGAACTTGAATTATTGAATCAGAAAAAATACAATTGAGGCTACTGATGCATTAACCCACATTGTTTAATAAAAGTGTATAAACAATTTATATTCCCACTATCTATATATGTAGTGCCCATCTCATAGCACCCTTGCCATCATTAACTAAGATTTTTATTCCAATTTCTACTTTTATTTAATGGCTGGGAAAATGGTTTTTCACTTTTTAAATTTATATTTCTTTGAATATGAGTAAAAATGGATGTTTTTCATCTTTTAGCCATTTTAATTTCTTTTTCCATAAAATATCTACTTATGTCTTTTACTTGTATTTATTATGTATTTACAACTTGCTTTTTAAATTAATTTTTATTTTTAAATTCTATAATTTCGTCTAAATGACCAAAGTATTAAATCACTTTAGAAGCATGGCATTGTAGTAACTGGATTCTATTGATATTTTGATGATTTCCTAATCAATTTGATACAATGCTCTTTATAGATTAAGCATGGTAATCCTTTGATTCTCTTGTTGTTGGAAATACCTTCCTTGCTTATTTGCCTTTTAACTTGGTTTATGATATGTTTTGACCTTAGAAAATCTCTTGAATTTTATATAGCTAATTCTTATTTCATACTCTTAGAGAGTCCTCTGTCTAGCGATCAGAAATTCACTTGTATTTCCTAGGAGTTTTATTTGGATTCATTTTTTAACATTAATCTTTTAATTTTCACCTATAATTATGTTTCTGTATCAAAATGTACCAAAAGCTTTCCAACCTCAAGGCCTTCCGCGAGGCTGTACCTTTCCCTGAAACTGACTTCCATTCACTCCTCACCTAACTCCCACTCATCCTCCCCCTCTAAGCTTAACAATCATCTCCCCAAGGGGATCCATGTGCCTAAATTAGGTTCCCCTGACATATTTTCCTGTCGCTTCCTCCACCTTTATGGTGTCCATAACAACCTGTAATATATACTTAGTTCTGTGATTATTTGTCTAATGCCTGGCTCTCCCATCATATTCTAAAATTTATGAGGGCAGTGACGATGTTTTTCTTTTCCCATACAATACTCACGTCCTCATATATACTGTGCCTGGCATAAGATAAACACTGAATAAGGGTCAAATGATTGAATGAGCCACGAACTTCCTCCATTTTCTTCCCACCTACATCCAAAATAATACCCATACTTACTCAAACTTCATACCTCACACTATCCTCCTCCACTGCAGGCCCAGGAAAGAATGCCCCCTCCTTCCATTTGAGGCATATCCATCCACCTCTGTGCCCTGGATGACAACCCCTTCTTCCTCTCTTCAGGAAATCTGCCTCATCAGCTGGCCCCTCCCTCTAGCATTTTCAGTCACTCCATCTTCACTGTTGTTCCCTCTCAGCATATAAACCTGAAATCTCTCCCACTTTATCACTGAAATCTATCAGCACCCACCTTTCCTTGATCTCGGATTCCTCTTAACAATTTCTAAAATCTATTTTATGGAGCTGTAATTTACATACTGTAAGTTACACCCATTTTAAGTGTACAGGTTGATGACTTTTGATAAATATATACACTCCTGTAACCACCACAAAGAGGATATTAGGCATTTCAGTCCCAAAAGTGTTCCCTTTCCCTTCCCAAGTCAAACCTCACGGGCCCTCACCCCCACCCCAACCCCAGACCAGCAGTAATCTGCCTTCTGCCAGTGTTAATTAGATCTGTCTCTTTCAGAGTTTCATAGAACTGGAATTACACTACATGCCTTTTGTGTCTGGCTTCTTTCTCTCAAACATTCACTCATGTTATGGTATTAGCAGTTTGCTCCTCTTACTACAATCAGTTCATCCATTCACCTCTAAATGGACATTAAGGTTGTTGCAATTTGGGGGCTATTATGAATAAAAGTGCACTCAACATTTGTATATAAATCTTTGGGTGGACAAGTGTTTATGTTTCCATTTCTTTGGGGTAAATAGCTAGGAGTATAATGGCAGGATTGGATGGCAAGTGCACATTTAACTTTTAAGAAACTGCCAAATAGTTTCCCAAAATGGTTGTACCATTTTACATTCCCACCAACAGTGTATGAGATTTCCAGTGGCTCCATATCCTTGCCAAAACTTGGTATAGTCACTTTTTAAAATTGTAGGCACCCTAATGTGTCTAATGGATCTACAGTTCATCTTCTTTGGTGAAATATCTGTTCAAATGTTTTGACCCCTTTTTTTCTTCTTTTCTTTTTTTTTTTTTTTTTTTTTTTTTTTTTTTTTTTTTTTTTTTAGGTGCATGGTTCAGGAATCAAACCCAGATCTCCTGCATGGAAGGTGAGCATTCTAACACTGAACCATCCATGTACCCGCTTGAACATTTTTTTAACTAGGTGATTTGTCTTCTTAACATTGAGATGTAAATTTTGAAAATATTTTCTCCAGTCTATACCTTGCCTTTTCATTTTTATAACAGTGCATTTTGAAGAGAAAAAAGGCCTTAAATTTTAATGAAGCCCAATTTCTTGGGGTTTTTTGTTTTTGTTTTTATAGCTTAAGCTTATTTGGCCTATCTAATGAAGTTTTGCTTAACTCAAGTAAACAAGGTAAGGGTTAAGGTTTCTTTTTTCCCTTATGGATATCTAGTTGTTCCAGCATTATTTGTCAAAAAAAACCCTATTCTTTCCCCACTGAGTCACCTTGGCAAATCATTTGACCGCATACATGTGGATCTATTCTGGACTCTATTCTATTCAATTATTTTATGTGACTATCCTTCTGCTCATACCACACTATCTTGATTGAAGGCATTTAATGTCTTGACATTAGGTAGTAAAAGTCCTCCAATATTGCTATTCCAATTCAAAACACTTATTCTAGGTTCTTTGAATATCTATGTAGAGTTAAACATCAGCTTGTCAAGTTATACAAACAAGCTTACTATGATTTTGATCAACATTTCATTAAATCTATTAATAAAAAGAAGAACTTTTCATGCAATTTAGAATCCCACAGCTTTACTGAGCAATTCATAAATTGGGCATCACCCCATTCAGAAAGTAGAAGGGAGCTCCACCAAGGAGTTGGAAGGGGGAAACTCATACAGGGTGAACATGGAAGCAAGTGATTGGCTGACATTTAGTTTGCATTTTACAGAAGGGGTCTTACAAAGTGGGAAGCAGATGTCTATTCCTTAGTATTATAAGCTTGTCCATTCTGATAAGCTGTTTCTACTGAACTGAAACTAGTTTTATCACCAGGTGTTGCTTATTGGCAGTTCCATTGTCTTGTAAAGCCCCTGTGCATCAATTGATTTTGTCTCTGGAAAGCCCTTCTCAGAAAGGGGTCCCCTCCTGGCAATGCCCAATGCAGGTGTTCATTTTATTTTACTCAATACTGTAGATCAATTTGAGGAGACTTGATCTTTTTACAATACTGAGTCTTGCAATCCATGAAGATAGTATTTTATTTAAATATCCATTTATTTAATTATTCTTTAATTTATTACAATATTTTTTAGTGTTAAGTATATGTCTTACAAATATTTTGTCAAATATTTCCTTGCAATATTAATGTTTTTGATGCTATTGCAAATGGAATTGTTTAACCTTCAATTTCCAACTGTTTGCTGCTAATAAGAAATATAATTAGTTTTGTTCTTTTGTACTGACTGTGGATCCTGCAACTTCACTAAATTCTTTTGTTATAGTAGGGTTTTTTGTAAAGTCCTTAGCATCTTCTAAATATTCAACCATGTCATCTGTTGATAGAGGCAGTTTTAGTTCTTCCTTCCCCATATGAATGCATTTCATTTCTTTTTATTTCATTATTTTCTAATTAGTATTTCCAGGGTAATGGCAAATAAAATTGGTAGGTGTGGGCAATCTTGACTGGTTCCTGATCTAAGGAAGAAAGCATTCAGAATCTCATCATTAAAAGTGATCTTGGCAATAAGTTTTTCATTGCTGCCTTTCATAAGATTAAGGAAATTCTCTTCATTTTCTAGTTTTCTGAGTTTTCATCATGATTGGTTGTCGTATTTTTTCAAATGCTTTTTCTGCATCTATCTGTGCGTCCTCTCCTAGGTTTAGTACTAGGGTCAGAGACTCAATGTGGACAGTGCTTAAGCCATCGGCAGAAGCTGAATGGCACAGAAAAGTAGAACAGACAAATTTGGGGTAGAGAGACAGACCCTGATGGTCCTTCTCCAACTCTTTCCCAGACTATTTGGAATTTTCCTGTTAGAGATTTATTCATTCCAAAGTCAAACACTCCTAAAGGACTAAGGACTGATAGTGTAGTGAATTTGATCAGATTGTCTTCCCTAAATGAAACTGATGAGCACTGAGGGAATCAGAATAGGCGTGAGAGGGTTCTTTGAAACTTATGCATACTGGATTGGGCAGTTTAAGATGAGCAGCTAGAGTGGAAAGCAATCCAACAAGAGGATAGAGATGTCAAAGAAGGGAAGTAAAAGGGTACCATAGACACATTTTAAAATTTCATTGAGAATCCTAGAGATAAACACTGAATCATTGAAATTCTGCTCTACATTAATTCTTTCTTGAACAAGGAGGGTTACAAACAAGTGTTTTAGAATAAAATAATGCTCTGAGCTGCTTTTGGCAAGAATGCCCAAGGACAATTTCGGGAGCCTGAAAACTTGTTCAGTTCACAACTATGTCTGTAGTCCAGATCTCTCCAATTAGACTCTTCAACACATTATCTTCCAGACCAACATTTCCACTGTGTGTATTATAGAGCGCTATTTCAGGGGCCAGTTAATAGATATGACAAAAATGTGAACTAAAACAGCAATATAAAATAATTTCATGAGCTTGAGGGCACTAGGTTAAGCATGAGCTTTTATGTTAAAACTTGATATAACTTTTGATAAACAAATGAGCATCATGAATTTCCAAGAGGTTGGTACAGTGCACGGTGCTGTACATGGTATTTAAAGTGGGGAAAAAACTTTCTGGCTTCAAGTCTGGTAGATTCAAGTGGTGCGGTAGAAATAGTACTAGATTTCAAGAGAGGAAATCCAGCTGCAGTTTCTTGATCTTTAGTTTTTATGTCACTAACTGTGGTTATTTAATATCTCCAACGTCTTTGTTTATTCATCAACATAAAGATAATTCTCTAACTTAGCTTAGGAGCTAGTCACAAAGGTTAAATTATTTAGTGAAAGTAAAGATATTTAGTCAACATCTAATGTCCAATTAATGCTAGTTCTCCTTTTTAATCCCCAAACATATGTTCTCAAAGGAAACATAGATTTTAAAAATTCATCAAGAATTATATTATTGGCCTTTATTTATTTATTTATTTTTTGCTTGGGCAGGCACCGGGAATTGAACCCGAGTCTCCAGCGAGAACTCTGCCTGCTGAGCCACCGTGGCCCACAAGAATTATATTAATGAGATCAGAAAATATTATGTACTTAGAAGGACCTCAAATATCAAGACAGATAATGGAGATATGAGATAACATAACATATAAGATTGTAATGTGTATAAAAATATAATAAATAAACTGGCAGTCAATTTATGAAAATTCTAGGGAATTCTAGTTCCTGCATGAGGGACACAATTGACCCAAGCATTTAGGAGACTAGTTTGTGGGTATGTAATAAAGCTGATTGACCCATTAGTCAGAGACTATCAATTCAATTAGAGTAAAATAAGGCAAACAGCAAAAGATAGCGGGCGATTTGAAGCATCATGGCAAAAGGAAAAGAGCACTCCACCCAATCAGGATTCTTGTCTCATTTATTGGACATTTGACCTTGGGCATTTAATGGCGCCTCACTTGCTTTAGATGTGAAATAGAAATGACACTTCACCTGCATGGAGGCAAGGGATGAGTCAGATGCTGTTTTCCACTTCTCGGTGCTGCATTTCTTTTGCACAGCTTTAACCTTTGATCTTGTCCTCACTTCTCAATGCCCCAAGTTGAAAAACAACAGGTATATATATAAAACCCTGGTACTACTGAGTATGCAATTGATGCAATTAAGTTTTGTGGCTTAAAGTTCTCTGACATTAATCCTAAAGCTCTCAATTTACTCATTATTTCCACATAGTCTCTTATTTTTAGACCTTCAGAGGAAGGCTTTAATATTCACAGCTCTAAACCAAGGAATCTAAGTCTCAATCTAGCAGGTGCTTTGGTGGTGCAGCACGCCTGAACAGTTCACCACTAGGTGGCGCTGAAGACCCGGCAGTAGGAGAAGAATCCGGCATAGAGGCGCAAAGGAGCATTTTTCTCTGGGCCCACCTATTGGCCAGCTCCAGCTGTTGTTTCCTTTATTGTCAGGGATCTTGGGGATGTCTTGGCTTGAGTGTGATGCAAAAAGTCCCTCTGCGGCGCTCAGCAGTTTGTAAAGGGGATCTTGGGCTTGGCAATAGTATCCCCAAGGCGTTATCACAAATCGGTTAATGAGCAGATCTTTCTGCCTCCTCTCTCCACCTTCCCTCAGTCCCCCAAGTCTGGGCCATACCCTGTGCTCCTTCATCAATTCATTCAAGCAGCTATTTATTGCGTGCTATTCCGTTTCTGGCATTCAGCTAGGAGTTGTGATTTGTGAGATACAGAACTTTAGCTTTTTTTTTTCTTAATCTGACATCAGTACCAATCAGGGTGACTGCTCAGGCCCTGCGCTAGCTGCTGGCAGATGGGCTAGGTTTCAAGGAGGGAGCAGAGGGGAAAATGGGGGGTTCTTATATTTATAATCACCCCATCATCCCTCCCTCCTCCAGCACACACCTCTGCATGAAGGCAGGAAGAATAGCATTGTATGAGTACATGGAAATACCTGTGGTCAACGAGAAGGAGGGGCAAGGGGTATGAAGTGTATGAATTTTTTTTTTTCTTTTCATTTCTTTTTCTGGAGTGATGCAAATTTCCTAAAAATGATCATGGCGATGAATACACAACTACGTGATGATATTGTGAGCTTCTGATTGTATACAATGTATGGACTGTATGTATGTGAAGATTTCTTAATAAAAATATTTTTTTTAAAAAAAAGATTAGCATTGTGGTTCTCGATCCCACTCCCTTCTCCCCCTGCCCCACTGTCAAGCTGCCCCTTTGCACCTTTTTCTCTTCAGTGTTGTTCTTGATGTTTATTTTAATTAAACTCTAATACAATGTAGTCTTAGGTAGTATTTTTAAAGTATTGGAAAAGACCTCATATTTATATAGTGCTTTACAGTTTTCAAATCAACCCATCTGATTTTCACAACAGCACCATATTTTCACGACTGGTATTGTCACTTGTTTACAGATTTGGAGGATGATGTCAAATAAATGCATCAGTTTCCAAAATTCACAATAGCTAATAAACAGGGGGCAAGGACTTGAACCCAGGCCTTCTGATTGCAGGTTTCAGCAGTCTTTCTTGTACATTCTAAATACTTGCAAACAGGTGAATTGGTAGGAGTCTTCTACACTCTCCAGTCATTATTTTTTTCTCCTAGGGCTTTGGAGAAAGTTGATAGAGATATGGACTCTAAATTATAACTCAAGTCTTCACCCTACAGCTATGCAGGTGTAGACACAATTTAATACAAAGATTTCATGTGTAAAACAGCATCTTTAATGTTCTTCCTCAAATTCTCTTCTTCTCCCAACTGTACTACCAATTCTTTCCTCCAATGTCTTTCGGGAACCTTTACTCCACTTTTAGGATAATCCATTAAGAAATACTTATTTAAGTACTTGAGAAATGTTTGAGAGTACCTCAGAAGAACTTTCTGGAGTTACTGAGTACAGCCAATAAAAGATGGTATAATCAGAAGCACAGTGTTTTCATTGTCAGTGAAAAAGTCACTAGGTATGGGGAAGGAATTTACAAACAGATCTAATGCTATACCTTCATTCATTAATTTTCTTGCTTACTGTCAGCCTCATCTTTCCCTCCAACCCTGCCCAGGTTACATACTCTTTAGGGGCAGAAACCCCATCTGTTTTGTTCACCAGTACATATTCAGTGTTAGGCGCATAGTAAGTGCCAAAAAAAAAAGTTGAAAGAATGAATGAATTATACAATTAAAGTTTGACAATTACGGTAAATACGAGAACAAATAAATAAAAGTTGCTCTGAGAACAAATAACACAATGTGACCTAGGCTGGGATTACTTGGAGACTAGTCTAAGGAAGTGATGTTTATATTGAGACCTAAAGGGCTGGTAGCCATTAGCCAAGCAGAAAGGATTTAATGTCAGTAGAAAGTCTTCTGGACTCGGAAGGAGCAGCACATGCAAAGGCTCCAAAGTGGGAAGGTGCATGATATGTTCCAAAAGGTGGGGTCCAGAGTGTAAGAGGGAGGGAGGTTCTAGAAGAGGCTGGTGAGGCAGGGTAGAGCCAGATCAGACAGGGCCTTTCAGACCACGGTGAGGAGTCTGGACTAATGGGAAGTCATTTTAAGTACAGGAATGACATCATCAGATTTGTGTAATAACAAGATCACTCTGCTGTTGTGCAGAGGTTCTGTAAAATGGGGTTGGGGTAGGCTGGGATGGGACAAGGATGGATGCAGAGAGATCAGGAGTCCATAGGAAACAAATGAGAAATTGTGGCTCGAATTAAGGTAATGGAAGCAGGCAATTTGAAAAGATATTTAGAAAGATAAGCAAAAAGAGGAAAATACTGAGTCCTGGTCCTCAAAAGACTTTTTCTGAATATGGAAAGATACGTAGAAGGTGGGAGTGGTAGAAGAAAAGGGAAGAAATACATAAGTAGGAGGGAATAGAAACTGCCCTTATAGTAGGAAGTATTAAAATGGGAATTCTGGAAGGAATTTATCCAGATCTGTCCAATCTGTCCATCTGTCCAATCTTTCCCAGGAATTAAGGGAAGATGAAAATCAGGATTGTCTTGTCTAAAGCCGTTGGTCTGATTATCTTACAAAATCCCCCTATGCAACCTGGGAGATCAACACATACTGGTTCACCACTGGAAAAATCATAGTTTGCATTAATAGTCTTGGCTTTTAGCACATCTTCATGCACTTTTGGATCAGATATTTTGCTACTCGACAGATTGCACTCTTGGTTGCCTTTTTTCTTTTTTCTTTATTTTTTTTTTTACATGGGCAGGCACCGGCAAGCGAATCTGGGTCTCCGTTGTTTGCCTTTTAATTATTGAATTGCTGTTCTTTATCTGCAGCCTCTGACTAGTAACCTTATTATAACAATTGCCCAAGACTCAGAACTGAATAGTGCACAATAAAAATATACAATAATGAAAATGCTTAAATTAAATAAAAACTTCCTAACAAGTAACAGAGCATGCTGGAATGGATAGTATGAGTCACTGACTATATGAATGATTTATTTTGAAAGTTATATCAGTTAAAGAAAATCATATTCAACATTCAATGTCCAGACTAGCCCTAATATACTCATCACAGAGTTTCAGAATGAAATAGACTCATGCAGAGATTATTAATCAATAAATAATATCCTAGTAGCCTGTTGGTATTTATGACTACTGCTTAAAAAAATATTTGCTCATGGCTTTAATCTTCATTCCATGTTTCTTTCCACCATCCTATATACGTTTTTTTTCTTTGTAGAGAAGTTGCGGGTTTGCAGAACAATGATGTATAAGATACAGGATTCCCATATCCCACTCTATTATTAACACCATGCATTGGTATTAATTGTAACATTTGTTACAATTGGTGAAAGCACATTTTTATAATTGCACTATTAACCATAGTCTATGGTTTGATTTAGTGCAGTGCCGTTCTATGGATTTTTTTAAATTTTTTATTCTGCTATCATATGCTTATAAGTTTTAACTCTGTGTATGTGTGTATTGTTTTGTGAGCTCACTAAACTAGTTGTACTGTGATCCAGGCTAGAATCTGCTTCTCTTTGCTAAGCAGAGAGGTTAAAGAAAAAGATCTCATTAAAAACTAAAAGAAAATCTCAGTTTTGTGGAGTTGGCTATGCAGAGTGCTTTTATGAATAGGAAATGGGAAATCTATGTTCTAAATTCTATTCCTCCTTCATCACCACAGCAAAATAAAAAAGAATAACATGGCAAAAGATTTGATCAAGTATTTCACAAATGAGGAACCCCAGTAGTCAATAATCATATGAAAAGATAATCTATCTCCTTAGTCATCAGAGACATGCAAACTGAAATAAAAATGAGACACCATACAGAATGGCTATCCCTAAAAGGATTGATGATACCAAGCGCTGCATGTTTGCGGTGCCACGGGAACGCCCATACATTCCTGATAGGAGGGGGCAGATCAGTTCAACCACGTTGGGAATCCATTTGAAAATATGCACAAGGGATGAACATGCACATATCCAATGATGATACTTATAATTGTATTAGTTTTCTATCACTTCCATAGCAAATTATCACAAACTCAGTGGCTTAAAACAATGCAAATTTATCATTGTACAGTTCTGTAGTTCAGAAGTCTGCTATAGGTCTCGAGGGTAGAAATCAGAGTATTGACAGAGCTGCATTCCTTGTGGATAATCTAGGGAAGATTACATTTCCTTGACCTTTGTGGGGTCTAGAGGCCACCCATGTGCCAAGTCTCAGGGCCCCATCTTCTACCTTCAGAGCCAGTAAGAGTGAATTGAGTTTTTCCTATTATATCACTCTGCTCTGCTCTTCTGCCTCCCACTTCCAAATTGAAGGGCCCTTGTGATTACATTGGGACTAATCACTGGGCCTACTGGGTTGGATAATACAATAATACACTTAAGATAGTAGGCCCTGTCTTAAGGTGAGCTGTTTAGAACATTTATTTCCATCTGCATCCTTAATTCCCCTTGGCCATGTAACATAAAAATATTCACTAGTTCCAGGGATTAGGATGTGGACATTCAGGGGTGGGGAGGACATTATTTTCTGCCAACAGAAATGCATACACAGGTGCACAAAAAGACATCTATCAGGCTGTTTAGAACAGTATTATCTTGATTAGTTGAAAGACAGAAATAATATAGAAAATAATGTTGAAAACGTCACCAATGGTAGAATAGATTGTGATATAACATATATTGAGGGATATTAATAAAATAGGCTCCCATGCAACAATGAAACAAATGAGTCACAACTATACACTACAGCATGATGTTAAGCAAGAAACTGGACTCAAAAACTGAGGGCGGCAGTATTCCACTTATATAAAATTTAATTTTATATAAATTTATAAAATTTTAAAATAGGCAAACATGGTATTAGAAGTCAAAATAGTGGTTACATTTGGGGAGGAAGAAGAAAGGTGGTGAATGGGAAGAGCACTAGAGTTTCTGGAACACTTCTGAGTC
>PVIY010025779.1:0-36253 GCA_004026745.1 Myrmecophaga tridactyla | reverse complement strand
TTACAAACAATGTTTTAGACACAAATTTTATCATTATTCACACAGACTTGATTTATAAAGAAAGGCCCATCAGTTATTGAAAGCTGACAGCAAAATTTATAAAATGCTCTCCTCTCAGTGATGTCATACTTCCTATGGTCCAAAGATTTCCTTCATTTGTCTTTTCCCTTTTAAAGTCACATGTGCTTGGAAAGGAGGCAGCATGATACAGTAGAAAGATTTCACACTGTGGAATCTGGAATCTGATAGATGGAGGTTTGAAAGGTTTTTTTTTATTATTTATTAGCTAGGTTAACTCATATCAACATAAACTTATATGAAGTACCATTTCATTTTTTGTAAAATGAGGAAAATAATACTCCACTTTATAGGGTCATTGTGAAGACCAAACAAAATTATATATGCAATATAATTAGCAAAATGTCTGGCACACGGTACCTGCCCATGTGAAAAAAAAATGTCTGGCACATAAAAGTTACTTAAAAATCTTACAAATTGATAGTAATATCAATTGCTATTTTCTATGATATCATGTAGCTGGTTAGGTAGTTTCCTGAAACACCATACGCCAATGGATTACAGTTCTTATGGTTCTTTCTCCTTAGCCTCCAAAAGTTCAATATATTTCTTCAGAAAGTTTCCCTTCTTCACATCCCACAAAGCTTCCAAAGTATACATCAAAGGCAAAGAATATTATTCCTACGTTTGAATAAAGATTTAATTTTCATTTTAGTTATGTTTGACGCTGGGAAGTCCTTCCATTACTCATTAAATACTATGAACTGCTTTCTCAAATTGAGGTGAAACGTTGAATATCTTGGAAATGTTGTGAATTGCCTACCAAACAGCCATTTCTCAACACTGGCAAAGTCTGCTCCTGGCTAGAGAACCTACAAATGCCACACTCTGCCTAGCCTAGTCTTTCTTGCAATTAGGGGATGGGCATGAGATCCAATCCTGTCCAACAGACTCCTGGAGAAATCTGCAGGGAAAGACTCAGAAAGGTATTCCTTCTCGTGGTAGACTGACTGTGGTCTCAGCCACTTAAACCTGCCTGCATCCAAACTCTTTGCAGTGTGACTTTGTGGTTCCTCTTATTTGGAGATGGAATCTATTTCCCGACCTCTTGAATTGACGCAGATCTTGGGACCTCATTTGGCACACCCTGTGAGTACAGCTAAAGTATTGACTTATACACTTCAAATGGGTGACTTGTATGGCATGTGAGCTATATCTCCATAAGGCTGTTAAATAAAAAGAAAACTTGAGCATCTGCACTTGGTCTGTTAGAGCCTCGAAACCACCACGTGTACAAGCCGTGGCTAAGGAGAAACATTGAGGACCAGTCGACTGCATTCTATACTTGCTAGATCCCCGATGACTTGCCTGCTGGCTAAATATTCATGAGCGAGTCCAACCCATATCTGCCAAACTGAGCCCAGCTATCCTGCAAACTCATGAGCTAGGTGAAAACAATATTTTAAATCACTAAGTTTTGGGGGGCTCTGTTACAGCAATTGTCTAGCAAATATACTTCCTAACAAAATAGACCATGAGAGGAAACTTTTCTCCTCTTCTTTGTTAAGAAACCATTGTGTCTTCACATGACTCCTGGAACTCCTGCAGCCATTTCAGAACTATGAGGGAAAACATTGACAATGCCCTCAAGAAAGGAGCATGGAACAGAGACAGAAATTTTGATAACACCATTGAATCACTGAATTAACTAACTTGAACTGTATACCTATTAATTTTTTTATGTGAGAAAATAAATTTCTTATTATTTAAGCCATTTTAGTCTGAATATTTGTTTCTGCAAACTAATTGATACTCACATGATTCACTTAGCAAAACTGATCCAAGGCAAAATTACGTAGAGTGCAAGGGCAAACCCTTTCTTTCTTGCCCTCTACTCACCTGCTCACCTCTCCATGCTTCCAAAGTGTTTCATCATGCAAATCCTGCCTTTTCTGTCCAGTAGTTCTCAGTCTCTATACTCCCCATTAGTATTTATGACCTATTCAGATCCAAGGGGTTGAAAAACTAGTCTCTGCTAATTCAGACAGGATTATTTACAGATAACGTTCGTTTTAGCTCTTGCCTTCTGGGCAGTAGCGAAACGTGCAGTCAGGTATCATAAACCAAATGTGCTCAGACAGTAATGTCCATAGATAAACTCTGAATTCAGAGCTGGATTTTACTAAGATGTACACACAGTGAATCTCTCTGCAGAAGGCTCTTAAAGGCACAGCAAGGCCTGTAGAAAAGCTGACAATCTAATACATGAGCCCAGGTTGTCTGACTCCAAAATTTTAGTGCTGTTTTTATTGGGGGAGTGTGTAGCTCATAAGTCAGTTTCTTCTCTATCCTGGAGGAGAAACCACTTCTAAGAAGAATTTTTTTTTAGTTCTTCCACTTAGACTGTCATAGTTATCTCAAAATATATTAGGTCGTACTGTGTTTCTCTTTTTGCAGGAGTAATCATCAAAAGAAAATGGATGACAACAGATGAATAAATATTTGGTAATCATGTTTTTATCTTTAATATTGGAAAAATTATTAGTCTATTTTTGGTACTTAAAATATAGATAAAAAAGGAATTATATTCATGAAATAAACCAGCACCCTTGAAAAGGATACAATGACATACAGGCTTTTCATTTCTAGTAACTTCAGCATTCCAAAGTGCTATTTCAGTTTGCTCCTCAATTAATAATAAATAAAGCTCATGATTGTAAGTAGTTACTGAAGCCCAGGATTTGAAAGAAAATAGAGCACTAAAGTAGTCAAGTAAGTTTGAAAATCCACTTCAACTTGCATTCCTTCTGTGAATTGCTTCTAGGTGGTCACTTCTGTGGTGAGTCCTTTGCAGTGTTTGGTTTCAGGCTCTGCCTCTTAAAGGCAGGGTAGTCGGCCAGAGGCCTTTCGTTTTAAAGCTGTGGATTGCTCTCTGTGGCTTCAGGCCATCTTAGATCTTATCTGCTATTGATTTCTGGGGGAATTTTTTCATCCTGGTTGTATTTCACGATTTAAAGTATGTAGACAGCAAAGGCTTTGTTGGGTAGGAGAAAACTAGGAACTGACAATTTTGCAAGCAACTCATGAAATGAAGTTAACGCATGACACTTTCCATACATCTATTTATAGGAAAAGAATCACTTGCAGGTTGAAAATGCCTCATATTTGTGTGCTATTATTCCTCCAGGCCTGTCGAGATTGCTGAGACACCATCGATATACTATCCTAAAAATCAACACCAAATTGTGTCATTAAAACGGAGGTTAAATCTGTTTGTGCACGTGGTATAATGTAAAGACTTATTAGAAAGGTAGGCTAAGAGATTATAAGGATACGCTACAGGTTAGTGGGAAACTTTTATTTAATAAAGTTTTTTTTCATGATTTTTCCTCATGGCTTTGGAGAAATAAGCCTTGCAGTGGGATTCTATTGATCTCAAGAACTAGCAAACTGGTATACAAAGGAGTCGCTTTATATTATTAAATTTACCTTTTGGATGATTTGGCTTCTAACTTTGAATTGCACTCTTGTGTTTTTTTCACATTAATAAAAAAAAAATACTGAGGTTATTCTCTGAATTAACTAAATAGAATATCCCTGGCACTTAGAGTCTGCCTCTGGCCTGAACAAGCCACTGTTGTTTGGAATTTAGCCCTAACTTAACGGTGTCAGTTCCCCCTGTGATGATAACCATCTATGGCTAAGAAAGGATTTTATTTCACAGTATTTGGTTTTGCCGTGGGGGCTTAGGAACAACTTGGGAGTAAATAACAAGTTCCTGGTCATTCTTTGCATGGAGAGGAACAGTCTGCATTAAAGCCAAAGCACAGACAGTCACACTTCGAATAATTTCATCTGTAAACCAATACCCTGGACCTTTGTAAAGATTTAAAATTATGATCCTATTAATTATTAAGATAATTATAGGGCCATGTTAAACTAAAGACATGTGTTAGACTACACAGACCAGGCAAAATCTGAGCTGATAAGCCTTTGTTAATGACTAAAGTGAAGGTTTTTAGGCCAACAATAACAAAAGTGAGGTTGGCTGAGTGAGTGCACATGGCTAGATGCATAGAAGAGCAAAGAAAATAACAAGGAATAGAGGAATGGAAGTTTGGTTACAAACCAACCAAACTTGTGTGTACAGGATTTAAAAAATGTATATTCCGGTCCTTAACTGAGTAACAAAAGATCCAGTCTTTTTAAATGCAATTTTATTGAGATAGATTATATGTTCTCATAGTATATAACCATCCAAATTTACAACTAGTGGTTCACAGTATCATCACATAGCTATGCATTCATCAGTACAATGGATTTTTGAATATTTTCATTGCTCAAAAAGTAAAAATAAAAATTAAAAAAGAACATCCAAAACATCCCATACCCCTTCACCCTCTATTATTTATTTAATTTTTATCTTTCTTTTTTTCTTACTCATCTTTCTACATACTGGATAAAGAGAGCGTCAGTCACAAGGTTTTCACAGTTACGTGGTCATACCTTAAAAGCTCTGTGGTTATTCAACCATCTCCAAGAATCAAGGGTATTGGATTCAGATTAACAGTTTCAAGTATTTCCCTCTAGCTACCCCAAAACTCCAAAACTGAAAAGGATGTATCTGTATACTGCATAAGAATAACCTCCAGAATGACTACTCTATTCTATTTGAAATCTCTCAGCCACTGAAACTTTATTTTGTTTCGTTTCTCTTGCCTCTTTTGGCCAAGAAATCTTTCTCAAACCCATGAGGGCCAGGATCATCCCCAAGGGTCATGTCCAGGGAGATCTGTACCCCTGGGAGTCATGTCCCACATAGGGGAAAGGGCAATGAGTTCACCTGTGGAGTTGGTTTAGAGAGAGAGGCCACATCTGAGCAGCAAAAGAGGTTTTCTGGAGATGATTCTTAGGCATAATCCTAAATAGGCTTAGCTTCTCCTTTGCAGGTATAAGTTTCATAAGGGCAAGTCCCAAGATCGAAGTTCTGATCCATCAAATCAGCAGTACCCAGTGATTGTGAGACTATCAAGTCTTGCACAGGTGAGGAAGTTTAATATTTCCACCCTTTTCCTGAGTCCCATAAAAGGGATTTTGCAAATGCATTTTAATCTTCTGCCCAGATTACCGTGGGATGTATCAGGGTATCACATCAACCTGTACAAACCAACAAGATCTCACTCCCTATTCAAGGTTCCATGAAGTTATGGTTTTTGAATAAGCTGATCATAGAGGTTAAATTAAATAGCACACTACCAAAAATATAAATTTTACATTAAATAATCATCTCTTCCTTTGGACTCATACAGCAGTTGAAGTTCTAAAATACAATTAATATCATCCTTTACTTTTTAGTCTGATTTACCTTAATTCTACCTGGATCAACTTCATTCATATCTTTAATTGAAGTCTGATCATGTTTTCAGTATTTTTAACAGTTGCTGTATGGGGTAAAGCTGACTTTCATAGCTGCAGAACACTGGCTCTGCATCTCAGGTGTCACACAAATACCCAAAGTTCCAGGAAATGATGAGATTATATACAAAGAGCTCCAGATCTCAAAATTTAGAAATTACAACTCTGGAATGGATATGACTGCTGAAAGAGCTTACAGTCTAAGAGCCTTTATAATAGGCTTTCACATGATAACCTATACTCTCGAATTCAATTCTCAGAGTTTGTACATTATAGTTATTGCATGTTAGTGAGGCATTATATTTGTTCTTTTTGTTTCTGGATTATTTCATTCAACATAATATTCTCAAAGTTCATTTGCCTAGTTGCATGCCTCACAACTTCATTCCTTCTTGCAGCCACTCAATGGTCCCATTGTATGTATCCACCATAGTTCACCCTTCCGTTCCTCAGTTGATGCACCCTTAGGCCACCTCCATCCATTGTAAGTTGAGATCACTGCTGCCATAAACACTGGTGTGCAAATGTCCATTTGTGTCCCAGCTCTCGCTTCTTTAAGAATACACCTAACTATGGGGTTGCATACAGCAACTCCAACCCTAGCCTCTTGTGGAGCCACCACAGTGCCCTCCAGAAGGGCTGAACTACTCTACTTCCCTATCAACAGTGAATAGGTTCATCTCTCTCTACACATTTTCTCTAGCATTTGTATTTCTGTGTTCATTTTTAAACAGTTTATTCACACATCATATACTCAACCTAAGTAAAAAATCACTGATTCCTGGTATAATCACATAGCCATGCCTTATCATCCCAATCTATATGAGGACATTTCCATTTCTTCTTCAAAGAATCCTATACCTCTTCCCTAAATCCCCAGGTTATTGACATTTAGCTTTGGCATATTGCCTTTGTTACATTCAATGGAAGCTTATTACAATGTAACTGTTAACTATAGACCCTAGTTTTCATTGATTGCATTTCCCATCACCACCCCTGCCCTGTATACCATCTCATTTTCAACACCTTGCAATGTTGACATTCATTTGTTCTCTCCCATGCAAAAACATTCCTTTATTTGTACATTTAATCATCATCATTGCCCACTCTAGGTATCACTAAGTTATACCAACCCAGTCTTTATCTTGTATCTTTCCTTCTGGTATCATACATTCCCTAGACTTCCTCTCCAACCATATTCATACTCAGCTTCAATCACTGTACTTACAAATTGGACTACCATCAGATAGTACTGTGCTATTCATTTCTGGATCTTTACAATCAGTTCTGTTGCACATTCTGTGCATCAATTGCCCAATCTCTACCCTCTTTTCATCTCTTAATAACCTATGTTCTTAACTTTAACTCTCAGAGTTCATTCATTAACATTAGTTCATAATTAGTGAGACCATAGGGTATTCATCCTTTTGTTTCTGGCTAATATCACTCAGCATAATATCCTCAAGGTATATCCATATTATTACATGCTTCATGACTTTATTCTGTCTTACAGCTGCATAATACTCCATCATGTGTACATAACACAGTTTGTTTAGCTACTCATTCGTTGGTGGACATTTAGGCTGTATCCATTTCTTGGCAATTATGAATAATGGCACTATAAGCATCAATGTCCAAATGTCTGTTTGTGTCTTTGCTTTCAGTTCCTCAAAATATATACCTAGTAGTGGGATTGCTGGATCACACAGCAACTCTATACTTACCTTCCTGAAGAACAGCCAAACCACCTTCCAGAGTGGTTGTACCATTTTACATTTCCACCAAGAGTGGATAAGTGTGCCTCTTTCTCTATATCCTCTCCAGCACTTGCAGTTTTCTATTTTTCTGAAAATGGCCATTCCAGTAGGTGTGAGATGATATGCCATTGTGGTTTTGATTTGCATTTCCTTAAGAACCAGTGAGGTTGAGCATCTTTTCATGTGTTTTTGAGCCATTTGTATTTCCTCTTTTAAAAATTTCTATCTATGTCTTTTACCCATTTTTAAATTGGGTTGTTTGTCTCTTTGTTGTTGAGTTGTAGAATCTCTTTATATATTCTGGATATTAAACCATTGTCTGATATTTGGCTTCCAAATATTGTCTTATATTGTGTAGGCTGCCTTTTTACTTTCCTGACAAAGTCCTTTGGTGGACAAAAATGTTTAATTTTGAGGAGATCCCATTTATCCATTTCTTTTTTCATTGCTCACATTTTGGGTGTAAGGTCTAGGAAACCATCCTCTATCACAAGATCTATAACATATTTCCTTACATTTTCTTCTAAAAGTTTTATGGTCTTTGCTCTAATATTTAGATCTTTGATCTATTTTGAGTTAATTTTTGTATAAGGTGATATATGGATCCTCTTTCATTCTTTTGGTTATAGCTATCCAGTTCTCTGGACACCATTTATTGAAGAGGCTTCTCTGTCCCTGTTGAGTTTGCTTGACCAGCTTATCAAAGATCAATTGTCCATAGATGAGAGGGTCTATTTCTGAACCCTTAATTTGATTCCATTTGTTATTATATCTATCTTGATACCAGCACTATGCTGTTTTGACCATTGTAGCTCTGTAATATGCTTTAAAGTTGGGTAGTGTGCGACTTCCCACTTCATTCTTCTTTCTCAAGATATTTTTAGTTATTCGGGGAAGACTGCTATTCCAAATAAATTTGGTTGTTGGTTTTTGTATTTCTGCAAAATAAGTTGTTAGGATTTTTTTTTTTTTTTAACATGGGCAGGCACCGGGAATCGAACCCGGGTCCTCGGGCATGGCAGGCAAGCATTCTTACCTGCTGAGCCACCATGACCCACCCAGTTGTTAGGATTTTAATTGGCATTACACTGAATCTATAAATCAATTTGGATAGAATTGACAACTTAGCTTTTTTCAGTCTTCCAAACCATGAATGTGGTTTGTCCTTCCATTCATTTAGATCTTTAATTTCTTTTAGCAATTTCTTGTAGGTTTCTGTGTATAGATCTTTTGTGGCTTTGGTTAAATTTATTCCTAAATATTTTGTTCTTTTGGTTGTTATTGTAAATGGAATTATTTTCTTGATTTCCTCCTCAGATTGCTCATAACTAGTGTATAGAAACACTACTGATTTTGGGGTGTTGATCTTGTACTCTGTTGCTTTGCTGCACTCATTTATTAGCCCTAATAGCTTTACTGTAGATTTTTTGGGCTTTTTCAACATGTAGTATCATGTCATCCCCAAACCAGTGAACATTTTACTACTTTCTTTCCAATTTGGATGCCTTTTATTTCTTTTTCTTTTCTAATTGCTCTACATAGTACTTCCAGCACAATGTTGAATAACAATGGTGCCAATGGGCATCCTTGTCTTGTTCCTGATCTCAGAGGGAAAGCTTTCAGTCTTTCCCCATTAAGTATGATGCTAGTTGTGGGTTTTTCATATATGCCCTTTATCATGTTGAGAAAGTTTCCATCTACTCCTATGTTTTGAAATATTTTCACCAAGAAAAGATGTGGAATTTTGTCAAATGCCTTTTCTACATCAGTTGAGATGATCATGTGATTTTTCCTCTTTGATTTATTGATGTAGTGCATTACATTAATTGATTTTCTTCTGTTGAACAAGCCTTGCATACCTGGAATAAATCCCATTTGGTCATACTGTTTAATTCTTTTAATGTGCTGCTGGATTTGATTTGTGAGAATTTTTTTGAGGATTTCTGCATCTATATTTATTAAAGAGTTTGGTCTATAATTTTCTTTTCCTGTAGTACCTTTGTCTTGCTTTGGTATTAGGGTGATGTTGGCTTCATAGAATGAGTTAAAGTAGCTTTCCCTCCTCTTCTATTTTTTTGAAGAGTTTGAGCAGTATTTAGTACCATTAGTATGTCTTGTAGAGCTGATCTCTTAGTCACAACCTCTCTCAGTGTCTGTTTGTCTGAGAATATTTTAAACTCTCCCTCACTTTTGAAGGGCAGTTTTGCCAGATGTAGAATTCTTGGTTGGCAGTTTTTCTCTTTCAGAATCTTAAATATATCATACCACTCCCTTCTCACCTCTATGGCTTCAGCTGAGAAGTCCACATATAGTCTTATTGAGCTTCCTTGTATATGATAGACCACTGTTCTCTAGCCACTTTCAGAATTCTCTCTTTGTCTTTGACATTTGACAATCTGATTAATAGGTGTCTTGGAGAAGGTCTATGCAGATCTATTCTGTTTGAGATATGATGCACTTCTTGGATCTGTATTTTCATAAGAGATGGGAAATTTTCAGTGATTATTTCCTCCATTCCTTTCTGCCCCTTTTCTCTTCTCTTCTCCTTCTGGGACACCCATAATACATATGTTCATGTACTTCAAATTATCATTTAATTCCCTGTGACCCTGCTTATATCTTTCCATTCTTTTCCCTATCTTTTATTTTGTATGTAGGATTTCAGATGTCCTATCCTCTAGTTTACTAATCTTTTCTTCTACCTCTTCAGATCTGCTGTTCTAACTCTCCTTTGTGCTTTTCATCTCCCCCATTGTGCCTTTCATTCCCATAAATTCTGCCTTTTTTTTTCAAGCTTTTGAGTTCTTCCTTATGGTTGCCCAATGTCTTCTTTATATCCTTCACCTCCTTTGCCATATCTTCCCTCAACTTGATTTGATTTTTGACTTGATTTAGCATGTTTGATTGAACATTAATTAGTTGTTTCAATTGCTTCATCTCATTTGAAGTGCTAGTTTGTTCCCTTGACTGGGCCATATCTTCATTTTTCCTAGTATTATTCATAATTTTTTGTTGATGTCTCAGCATCTGCTTTCCTTTATTAGTTTTTCTGGAGGTAATTTTCATTCTTTTACCTAGGGTTTTCTTACTGGTTGACTTTGTCTTCTATCTGTTTTCTGGTATTCATTTCTACCTATTCTAGATCTCTAGCACAGCCTATATTTAATTGTTCAGAATTTTTTAGCTTTTGTTTTTTTGGTTCTTGTTCTGCCTAAATGGAACCTTTTTTACTTTTTTCTTTTCTTTTCTTTTCTTTTAGGATCTTCAGTGATCTCCCTAGATCATTAACACCAGTCTGATTTTCCCAGACAAGACAGGCCTAGATCCCAGGAGGAGAGTGTAATCAGTATTAAGTTTCCCTGGAGATGAGACCCAGCAGGTTGTTAATGATTCCTGTGAAGTTTCCAGACTCTGTGCTTTTCCTATCCTTCCCAGCAGGTGGTGTTTGTCAGCCTGCAACTCTTCACTGGCATAACGTGGTGAGGTGCTTTTAATTCTAAGCAGACTCTGTAGCTACCAGGGATGTGATTGACACAGAGGCTGGTGTAGAAGAAGGTTTAGGGGTTAGTCCCTGGAGTCTGAACTCTCTGAGGGCCACTACTTGAGCTGGGCCCTCCCCTTCTTTTCCTGAGGAAGGTAAGTACTTTAGGGAATTGACTCTTTCATTTGACTTGTTACTTAGACTCTCAGACCTATCTTAACTTCACCCTTGCTTGGATTAGGGCTGACAGTTGAAAATGTCTAATTTTTCTTTAATGAGCTACCTAGAATAGTTTTTTTTTAATTTCAGAGTGGTCCCCAGCCCCTAAAGTTTACCTGTCAAAAGGCAGAGTTGGTATCCGGCTCTTTTTCCAGTATTCTGATCTGGACCAACTCCAAAAGTCTTAAGTTCTTTGTTTTTCTTCTTTTTTTCCACCCCCTGTCAGTTCTGCCCCCTGTCTGGCAGGAGAAAACCTCAGGATTCCTTCCTTGCTTGCTCTTCGATTATCTGTGCTTGGAGTTTTTATTCAGCAGACAAGATTTGCTAATTGAAATTGCAATTAGAGTTTGTCTGGGCTGTCCTCCCTTGCTCTCAGAAGAGGCCTCTTCTTCTTCCCAAAGGGATGTATTTCCAACTGAGCCTGCTGTGCCAATGGGGGCAGGGCACCAGCCTCCAGCTTTTGGGGGCTTTACTCATAGTTTTTTTGTGTGATCTTGGCTCTTCCATCTGTTCCAGACTGGTGTATGGTGAGTGTCCCCTCATGATGGCCCCCAAACAGTTGTTCCAGACAGCTCCTGGCTATTTATTAGCTACTCTAGAGGACAAATGAAATTTCACACCTCCTTATGCTTCCATCTTGCCCCACCCCCTTGATACAGTCTTTTTGAAAAGGAATGTGATGCAGTGATTTTTAAAAAAATTAGTGTGGCAGACTTTGTCATTTATCTTCCCAGTGATGGATTTCCCTCCATCCCTACCAGCCACCCTTCTCCTTGCTAATAGAATCCCACTTTTGCTCACATCAGTCCACCAATTGCTTCACTATCCTGAGCCCTTTTCCTACCTCAGGATTATGAATCTTGATTTGTTTATGCTAAGACTATACAACCAAGTTCTTGTAGGCTGGCTTCCTGTTCTTGTAAATAAAATTTCACTGGAACACACCACACCCATTTACTTAGTATTGCCTATTCTGTTTTCCTGCTACAATGGCTAAATTCAGCTGTTGCAAGACCACATGGCTGACAAAACCTAAAATATTTGCTTTCTGGATAAGTTAATCCTGGCACTTCCATTTCCATCTCAAGCGAATGGTTTAAGAATGGCCATGGTACAGAATGCTGGTGAATGAGATATTGTGGGGATGTCTGCTGGGACACAAAAGGCACAGAAGAAAAAATATTTGTTTCTTTTGACCTTTAGATATTGTTGTGAAGATGTGATGCTGACACTGGGAGCTATCTGACAACCTAAGGATAGCAAAGAAGAACTTGGGTCTCTGATGTCATCATTGAATTGTTAAATGAACAAACTGTGGAATGCTCATTGCTCAGGGATTCTTGGGTTGCAAAATAAAAAATGTCTTTTTGTTGTTGAAGCTATTGTGAATTTAATTCCTTGTTAATTGCTGCTAAAAATGTCCTACCTATGACCTACATATGACTGAGAAGGCAACAAAATCATATATGTTGGTAACTTCAGTAAGATATTGAATGAATAATAAAAATCAGTTTCAAGAAACCAAATTGATAAAAAAAAAAGATAACCGCAACAAAAGAATGATGAGCAGAAATGGTGCATATCACTGATATTAGCAGATTTGTGGGAAGAGGATAGAATTTCTGGAAACTGTAAAGGAAGAACTTTTGAGTATTTAAAATGGACAAGAATGGCTATAATGGGATAATTAATAAGAAAAAAAATTGGACACAACCTGGAAGTCTAACATTAGGGGACCAGGCATGTTGAGTTGCCTTATTACACAATTCCAAGGAATTCAATCATATTGAGTTCACGAATATGAACTCCTATTTTACCTAATGGTGCTTCCTGTGCAGAAACCAATGCAAATGGTGCTCCCCAGGAGTTATGCAATACAAAGGCCCTGGCACTTGAGAAAATGATATTGTAATAGACTGATGACATCAGAAAATCTCACCATAAAAGCTACAAAGCAACTGCACCCAGCCCTTACATTCATGGAAAAATATATAGAAAAAAGGGGGGGGGTGAACTTAAATATTATTTGAGTTTATTCCTGAATGAAATAATTATGAGTGATATCAGTAATCTTGATGGTGTGATTATGCATGATTTTGTTACCTTTATAAACTTTTACATCTTTGATTTTTGTATACAGAACAAATACTACTTTTATGATCAGAAAAAACCTTTTACATATGACTCACTGGCATGATATTGAATAGAAACAACAAAGGAAAAGGATTCAGTTGGTTAGTCCACTACTACCTCTAATCCTTCTCTTATATGTGGCTATATTACTTGTTGACACATCCATTATATTTGACAAACCATCTTCTTGTCATTTTCTTTGCCTCTAAAAGAATGTCTTTCACAGGAATCATACCTTAGATTTATTTGACCTCTATTTCATGTAAATGCATAGCCCTCTTCCACAAGGGCAAATGCAGAAGTATTCTGGACACCAGAGTCCCGACGAGTGGCAGGGAAAAGTCTCTCCCATTCAGGAAGAGGCCACAGGTGAGTGATTCATTCTCCTCTGGGTGGTTCATTCTCTTAGGTACATCACTGCTCACATCTTTGGAGATGACAAGAGTAGTTCTATGCTCCTCAGTGTAAATTCCTTTGTTTACATCTTCCCAAATGTGAGGGAAACCCTAGAAATGGTTGGCAAAATTTTATGAAAGAAACAGTTACCCAAGGCAGCCATTGCTCTGTTTTTTAGTAAGAGAAAACCATAGGTGATTATATGACCAGCACATCCAGTGGTCCTTCAGTTTTCTTCTTGTCTGAGATATTAGTATTTTTTTAAATAACAGCATATTATTATATTCAATCATAATAATCAAGCACTTTGATCTGGCACTGAGAGGTCTGTCCATGTGGTTTCTGTGGGAAATTGTATTACTTAGGAGAGATCAGCATTTTTGGCAACTTGGAGAACTTTCTCTTACTCATTAAGGCTGATCTCACAGCAAACTATGGGACTACTTAATCAGGCATTTCAAAGGAATTAGGGCCATTTGAAGTCAATATAATGGGAATTTTGGGAATTCAGTATATTTAGCAACATAGGAAATTTGACGTCTCCAGGAAAAAAAAACACTGGAAAATATAACTCAGGGGTTTCATCTTGTATACCATAATGAAGAGAACATTTCTGTTTTTAATTAACTATTCATTTCTCTTGCTGCATATGGCTTTAGGCAATCAAAGAGATTATTTGTAACATTGTCTGTGGTTTATTAGTCAATTTGTTAAAGCACCATGTTAATGAGTCCAAGTTTGAGATTTATCCACTAGTGGGCCAAAAAATTTACCTTGGCTTGGAACCAACAACCCCACCCAGGTTCAGCCAGTCATCTTGCAAAACTGTTCCTTGAGATAGGTTGAGTATGGACAGATGCATATCCATTCTTACCACCCCCTGGCAAATCCACTTGGACCTAGTGATGTGTCAAGAGTGAGTCCTTCGTAAAGGAGAGGCAGATTCTTAGTATTAACTTTTATACTCTAAATGCTGCAAAGTCTAGTAGTTGAGCATATGAGCTCTCCAGATAAACTATCTGAGCTTATATACCAACTCCAGCCTCACTAGGCATTTGACACTGGTCAAATTCCTTAACCCCTCTTCCTCAATTTCCCCATCTGAGAATTAGGTTAGATAATAGGATCTAATTCATAGGGTAGTTATGAGGATTAACTTGGATGACATATTTAAAGTTCTTAGTAGACTGTCTGGTACATAGTGACTGCTCAGTATGTTAACAACATAAGGTTTCTTGTTTTGGAAAGCAGCTTCTCAGCTGGCATGAAGCATGTGAAACTCAAAGGATTGTGCACGTTTTTCTTGTGACAGTGGCCCTGCTTGTTTGGGTTTAACACAAAGTGATGATTATGGATTTAGCATGGGCAGAGTTCTCTAGCAGGCTTGGATCCCTATTCTTCAGGGCGTGTAGTGAGTTTGATGTGACCCGCCATCAGCTAATGGCAATTTAAATGAATGCAAATGGAAGTCCAGACTTCTGGCCCACAGCTGAGTGAGTGAGTCAGAAATTTCAACTCAGCAAACTGCTTTTTTTTAGGATAAATAATTGAAAGCTGTGTGTGGCATTTTCCAGTATTACCTGAAATTTAGGGCAATGGTGCTCTGAAAGAGAGGGTGCATGTGAAAAACCTAATCTTAATCTTTAAAGCAAGTATCCTGTATCTTGACAATCTCCGGAATTTATTGGCGACTTATCATGAGCTTTCTGTTCCAGAGATTGGAATGCATCACTGGATGAGACAAACAGATGGCGTGGATCAGAGAGCTTCCACTGAGAAATTGAAAAAGATGAAGATAAATTAGAATGACCTTCGAGGAGAGCAAACTTCCAGTTTTCTTATCAGTTAAAATCAATGCCTAAAGAAGGTCATTCTTCAAATGCACAATTATGTTTCATAAATAATTTTTTCACTTTCGGTTGTGTTCAAATAATTCTCCCAAGAATGAAAACAGCTGCAATTTTGTAATATGGATTATAGCGTCTTCCTTACAATACTCATATTTCATCACTAGATCTCTTTTGAAATAGTCTTTCTCTGAGACATCTCCACATGTAAGAAATATAGAACTGTGATGTAGTATATTTAATTACTTTGCAAACCTCTCTAAATGGTGCTATTGATGTAGAGACTTGTGATCTCCATACAGCTGTATTCAACCCACTTGATTCTCAGAATTTTCAGAGCCTGTTCTTTTTCATTATAAAAATGAAACTGTGGGGCAAAGGAAAAATACAATACCATACTTATTTTATTTAATGTTTTATTGCTAGAAGTGCAGTGTCATTATTCTTCAGGAGAGTATCTTCTTTTAGGTCCTTTCTTTTTGGTGAGAGAATCTAGGCAGGAGGCTAGTACACAGGATGCACTAATAATTGCATTAATAATTGGTCAAATGGGAACCGACAAGTGAGGTATGGTGTGGCAGGCAGAATTATGGTCTCCCAAAGATGCACATGTCCTAATTCCTGAAATCTGTGACTGTGTTACCTTATATGGCATCTTAGTTTTCTGGTTGCTGAAAGGAACACCATACAGTGGGTTGGTTTAAACAACTGGAATTTATTGGCTCACGGTTTTGAGGTGAAAAGTTCAAAATCAAAATGTCAGCAATGCGAGACTTTGTCCCCAAGGACTGTGGCCGCTTGGGGCTGGCTGCTGGTGATCCTTGAAACTTTGGCTTTTTTGTCACATGGCCAATGCACATGGTGGCATCCTTTCCTTTCTCCTATGTTTTCCTTTGACTTTCAGCATCTTGCTCCTTGTGGCTTTATTTCCATATAAAAGGACTCCAATAACCCAGATTAAAGCACAGTCTTACTCAGGTGGGCCACACTTTAACTGAAGTAGCATCTGTAAAAGATCTTATTTACAATGGGCCCATGTTCACCAGAATACTGACTAAGACCAAGAACATGTCCAAACTTGGATACGCAAATCAATTAATCACATACAGCAAAAGGGACTTTGCAGAAGTGATTAAGTTAGGTTTTGAGATGCAGAGATTATCCTGTATTATTTGAATGGGCCCACTATAATCATAAGTGTCCTTATAAACAAAAGAGGGAAATAAGAGAGCCACAGTCAGAAAAGGAAATGTGACAAGGGAAGCAGTTTGGAGGAATGCTTGCTATTGCTAGCCTGAAGATGGAAGGGGACTGTTTTAGTTCTCTGCCTGCTAAAACAAGCATTATTCAATAGATTGGTGTGAATCCATTATAAAGAAGACCTTTGCTGAGGTCACTTCCCTTGAGGGATGGCCCAAATGACTAATAATCCTATTACTCAAGTCTCTTATAAGTGGAATGAAATTGAAACAGAGAGAGAGAGAAGGCCACAGAGAGCAAGAAGCTGAACATCGATGGAACCCAGAAGAGAATGGAGACACCAAGAGATGCCACCATGTGCCTTGCCATGTGACAAGGTAAGGACCAAGGATGGCCAGCAGCCAGCTCCAGAATGCCAGTCTTCAGAAAGAAAGCATCACTTTGCTGATGCCTAGTTTTAAAAATTTATTTTAGCCTCAAAACCATGAGAAAATAAATTTCCATTGTTTAACCTGACCCATTTTATGGTATTTTCTTGAGCAGCTTAGAAAATTAAAACACTGTTTTTTTTCCATCACATGGCAATGCACTTGGTGGCATCTTCTTCTTTCTCTTCTGAGTTGGATTGACTTCTAGTTGCTTGTGCAGTTTCTCTTTTTGTGTCCAATTCTCTTTGCTAATAAGGACTTCACTCACATTTGATGAAGGCCTACCCTCATTCCATTTAGGTACACCTTAACTAATAGCATCTTCAAAGGTCTTATTTACAATGGGTTCACACAGGGACTGGGACCTTACCATGCTTTTTTCTGGGGGACATGATTCAATTATCAACACGCACATAAGCCAAGGGATGTGGGTGGCCTCTAGAAATCAGAAATGGATTCTTCCCTAGAACCTCCAGAAGGAATGCAAAATTTAGCCCTGTAAGATCCATTTTGGACTCCTGACTACCAGACTCCTGTAATAAATTTGTGTTGTTTTAAGCACTATATTTGTAGTAATTTTTCATAGCAGTAAAGGGAAACTAATATACAGAAGAGCCAAATCATGAACTGTACATTTGAAAATCCAGAGTTTAGAACTTGGTTGCCTGGTGGAACCTGCATCTATTGCCTCATCCATGGCCATCCATGTTCCCAGCCAATTGGGTCTGTTTCCCAACCTCCAAGTGCATCCTCCAAGCTTTCCTGCTTCTCCCGGGTGTTTTTACTGTTCCCTCCTCCAGAAATATCCTCTTGTTATTCTATTCAGATTCTTTTCCAGGCGGCAAGTTTACTTACTTTTATAGGTATGCTACTGGCTGTTTGTCCTGCATCACAGTCATTTAGCAGCAAGAAAATTACCTAGCTTGATCTAGCTGTGGGAAACTACAGACTCCTACTGGGAACAAAGACTAAGTGTAAATGTGTCACACATCAAATTACTGCCTATAATTAAGATGAGGAAGTTCAATTTCAACTCAATAAATATGTAGTAAGGAGCTACTATGTTTAAGGCATGGAGATAGTATGAGAGGAAATATGAAGATTAAGGCCGGCTCCTAGGTGCAGGTATGAGAGGTGAGGCCATAAGTCAGTATACAAGGCAGAGCATGATAAGAGCTGGAAATGATGAAAAATGAAAAGAAAAAGGACTTTGGAATCTTGGAGAACTGGATTATTTGTAGCACTTATTAGCTTTCTGTTATCCTTCATTTCCTCATTTATTAGTCAGGGTTCTCCAGGTAAACAGTACTGACAAGCACTATATATATATATAATGTAAATATTATGAGATTTTTATAAGAATTGTATCATGTGACTTGAATCTGGGCAAGTCCAAATTCTATAGGGCAGATCACAAGCTAGGAACTCTGATGAAGGTCTTTGGTAAATTCCCCAGGGAAGTTGGCAGACTGAAGTAGAGACAGAAATTCTCTCTTCTGACTCCTGAAATCATCACTTCTCTTAAGGCCTTCAACTGATTGGATGAGATATCTCTCATTGTTGAACGTAATCCCCTAGTTGATCGTAGATGTAGTTAGCCATAGATACCATCAACTTAATGATGATTTAAGCCCACAAAATACCTTAGCAGTAGCGATCAAGCCAGTGCTTGCTTGACCAAACAAGTGGACACCATAAACTTGCCAAGTTGACATATGAACTTAACCATTACAGCTCATATTACTTTTTTATCTGAAAAATATACAAATTAACATATACTTCACAAAATGGCTAGGAGGCTTTAAAGGAAATGACCGATTGGTTGATTTGTTGATACAGTCAACAAATACGTGATGAGTGCCTTCTATGTGTAGGGTGCTATTCTAAGTTCTGGGAATGTATTTTTGAGTGAAACAAAGTCCCAGTTTTCACAGATCTTATGTTGTAGTAGGAGAAGATGTACAATACAAAAATAAGTGACTAAATATAACATCAGCTAATGAAGTCCATTACTTCCCATACCCATCAGACCCCATCTCACACCACATAGGACTTCCATTTTTTAGTAAGGGGCTTGTTAATGTCACTTGAGCTTTGGCCTAAAGCAGGGAAGCTTTTTTTTCTTTTCTCTAGTGACTCAGCTGATTGCCTCTGCAGCATTCTACATTTCAGCCAGCTCTGCAAGTTTAGGTCAATCTGTTGACCTAAATCTGCCTGGACCACCAGGCAGTCTTTCAATAATCAAGTTTTATCTCCAGTCTCTCTGTAACTTTCCTTCTCTCTGTTTTTCTAATTTGGCCAATGTTTCCAGTAGAATGAATTCCCTCCTTGATTGCCAGAGATATTTTTCTAGCTTGTTTTAATAAACTTACTTCACTAGGTTTGAATTTCTAAGACAAACTTAGCTTGAGGAAAAAGGGGGTGGAGGTAGGGAGGGTATGAGGTTGGGTGAGGATGAAGGATACAAGAGGGAAGAGAAGGCAGGATAGGGCAGTGATGACTTTGGCTTACCATATGTACAGGATCTCTCACCAAAGGAAAAGCAAACTAACAGGCTCACTGCCTGAGTCTGGAGTTTACAGCCATGTGTTTCAGGACGGCAGGGAATTCCTGAAATCTGATTGGTGTGGCTAGTCAATGAGTATGTAAAACAGCCCACCCCTTAATTTTCAGTTCTTTGGAATTCTTATTTTTTTTCTTGCTGGTTTTCTTGTGTTTTTGAGGATAAAAGGACAGATTTACTATCTTGTTCCAATCCTTCTTTATCTCTGTTCAAACATCAAATCCCACTCACTTGTGCTTTCCCTTCTCAGGAACAAGTAGTTGTCACCTTTCTCCACATTCAAGTTTCCATCCTTTCCTTTCTTTCAACAAATTTTTGAAAGAATCATCTATTCATGTTTTCTCCATTGCCTCACCACTTACTCATTTGAAATTTGATTCTTCTAGCTCTGGCTTCTCCATGCATTTGTCTACTGAAATTGTTTTCTCACATATCAAAACTTTAGCTGTCACTGTTGATCACTTGCTCAGAGTTGTTTTCCTTTCTGAGCTTTCTGTATCATCTGAGCCTCTCTTTACCTTTCAACCTGAAGGTCTATTTATTCTTTTGGTTTTTCCTTTTATAACATACACCCAGTAAAATCATTTGTTTTCTTCTCTTTTCTTCCTCCAAATATAGCCATTTTCTTTTGAGGCATGTGTTAGTTTGCAAGCTTCTGGAATGCAATATAACAGAAATGGAACAGCTTTTAAAAAAGGGGGATTTAATAAGTTACAAGTTTATAGTTCTAAGGCCATGTTCTAGTTTGCTAGCTGACAGAATGCAATATATCAGAAACAGAATGGCTTTTTAAAAAGGTGAATTTAATATGTTGCTAGTCTGCAGATCTAAGGCCATGGGAATGTTCCAATTAAAGCAAGTGTATAAAAATGTCTGAATTAATGCACCAACAAAAGATTACCTTCACTCAAGAAAGGCTGATGAAGTTCATGGTTCATCTCTCAACTGGAAAGGCAGATGTCTTCCAGCTTCTTCTCCAGGCCTCTTGCTCCATTAAGTTCCCCCAGAGGTATATTCCTTCTTCATTTCCAAAGGTCTCTGGTAGTGTGGGCTCTCTGATTTGTGGCTCTGTTGTTCTAAAAAAAGGGACTCTCTCCAAAATACTTCCTATTTTAAAGGATTCCAGTAAACTAATCAAGGCCCATGTGGAATGGGTGGAGTTAATACCCATAATTGGGCGAGCGACATCTCCATGGAGATAATATAGTCAAGTTTCCAGCTTACAGAACTGAATAGGGATTAGAAGAAATGGTTGCTCCCACAAGATTGATTAGGATTAAAACATGGATTTTCTAGGGTACATAAATCCTTTCAAACTGGCACAGGCCATGAAAATGTCCAACTAAGGCATCTAGGGAAAGATACCTTACTTAACTCAAGGAAGGTCGATGATGTTCGGGGTTTCTCTTCCAGCTGGAAAGGTTCATGGTAACGTCTGCTAACTTTCTCTTCAGTCTTCTTCAATGGCTTTCCCAGGCCTCTGTCTGCTCTGTTGGCTCTGTGACTCCTATTGTTTCTCTAGGCTCTGTCATTTATTTTGTTACTGACTGCCTCCAAAATGTCTCCGCTTTTAGAAGATTCTAGTAATATAATCAAGACCCACCTGGAATAGGTGGAGTCACATCTCCATCTAATCAAGATCACACCCACAATTGGGTGTGTCACATCTGTGTGGAGATAATCTACTCAAGTTTCCAACCTACAGTACTCACTAGGGATTAAAAGAAATGGCTGCTTCACAAGATTGGATCAGGATTAAAACCTGGCTTTTCTGGGGTACATTATATTTTCAAACCAGCACAAGGCATCATATTCAACCTTCTTTTCTTTCATTCAGTAATTTTTACTCTATCAGTAGCCCTGACCTTTTTCTCAAACCCTGAGCCCAAATTCCTAACAACCTGATAGACATTTCCATCTGTGTTCTCGCATCAACCCCTCAAATATAGCACATCTAAGCTAGAGCTTATCTTCTTCCCCAATGCCTCTAATCAGTTGTCCAAGAAAAAGTCTCCTAATTAATGCATTTCTTTCAAGCACTATGTATGAACATGATAATAAGATACTCAGGGCTTATTTGTTGGTGCTTTTCATGTTAAGTGTTCTGATAATGTTTGTTTTCATTTGTTAAAGTGGCTGAAATGCAATATATCAGAAACAGAATGGATTTTGAAAAGGGAATTCATTAAGTTTTAAGTTAACAGTTCTAAGGCCATGAAAATGTCCAAACTAAGGCATCCAGGGAAAGATAACTTGATTCAAGAAAGGCCATTGGGTCAGAACATCTCAGCCAGCTGGAAAGGTATATGGCAATGTCTGCTAACTTTCTCTCTCATTTCATAAAGCTTTCCTGGGGGCATTATCCTTCTGCATCTCCAAAAGTCTTTGGTTGTGTGGCTCTGTCAGCACTTTCCAAAATGGTTCCCTCTTAAAGGGCCTCATTAAGCAACCCACCTTGAATGGGTGGAGACATCTCCATGGAAACCAGGTAATCAAAATCTACCACATAAAGTTGGGTGGGTCACATCTCCAAGCAAACAATAAAAAAGATCCCACCCAAAAATATTGAATAAGGATTACAGAACATGACTTTTCTGGGGCATACAACAGATTCAAATTGGCATATTCCACCCTCTGGACCCCAAAAAGACATGTTCTTTCTATATACAAAATACATACATTGCATAACAATATCAGAAAGCCTTAAACCATTTCAGTAGCAATACAAATATGATACAAAGTCAGAAACAGTCCAAAATCTCATCAAAATCAGCTACAGGTATGATCTGTCCTATGGCAAAATTTTCCTCTGGCTCTGGACCTGTAAAACTCAGAATAAGTTATCTGCTGCCAATATACAAAGGAGGAACAGTCATAGGATAGATATTCCCACTTCCGTAGGGAGGAATTGGAAGGAATACAAGGGTTACTGGGCCCAAACAGTTCTGAAAAGCTGCAGGGTAAACTCCATTAGATTTCAAAGTTTGAGAGTTATTTATCATCAGGGCTTTAGGAAGGAGAAGCCCCACCCTCTCCAAGGAAAGGGGAACACACAATGGCCTGGCTCTCTCTAAATGCTGGGGTGAGAATTTCAACCTTGACGGACATTGGAGAGACCATCTTTCTCTGCTCCACCCCTTCAAAGCATTGGGCAACACCCAGGCTCTCTGTCATCTCTGGGGCACACACTCAACCCCTCAGAGCAATGTGGTGGCAGCCAGGCTCTTCCCCCTCCGTCCCCAAGGAATGCGCTCCACTCTCTCCAAGACCTGGGGCACTCACACTCCTGCCCTCTGCCTTTGGGGCAAACTCCCCCTCTCTGAGTGCTTGGGTGGGTCCACTGTCCTGGCCTGAGATTTCTTGGCTTCAGATTTAGCTCCCATGGTTTTGCCTTTGAAGCTATTTTTCCTTCAATTTGACCCTTTTCCGTCCCCTTTAGTCTAGGCTGACAGTGGTTCTATTCATATAGATCCCACAGCACTCTTGTTGGTTTTCTATGTAATAGGCAGGGATCATAATCATCAGACAAAAGGACTTTCTACAAATCCTTCCTGGATAACTCCATCTCCAATCCTGCCTTTTTCTGAAATGGCTGACTGCTTCCATGTTTGATTAAATCCTCATGTGGGGCAGTATTCTCTGGAGTGTCCCTTTCTGGGAGCCCAGAATTTTCTAGACCATCAATTTCTGGTTTCTCTGAACCCAAGCATTCAGTTCTCAGCTTATCTCTTTCCTGTTGTGTTTTACTATGAGCTGCAAGGAGAAACCAGGCTGCACTTTCCACATATAATTTGGAAATCTTTTCTCTTAAATATCCAAGTTCATGGCTTTTAAAATTTGCCTTCCATCCAAAACCAGTAGTCAATTTTGCTAGATTCTTTGCCCTTTAAAGTAAGAATCATCTTCCTTCCTTCTGTCCTTCATTTTTTCTGGTTTGCAATAACACATGTATCATTTCTGTCTAAGGCCTTATCAGAGGTATCTTTAGTGTCTACATTTCTACCAACAGTCTCTTCTGTGGGGCTCTACCAACAGGCCTTCTCTTTCAAGGTCCTCACAACTCTTCCAGAAACTTCTCCTTATCCATTTAAAAAGCTTTTCCAACATGTCTGGTATTTTTAAACTGCAGTGCCATACTTCTCTGGTATCCAAATCTGTTTTAGGCTGTTAAAGCTGCTGGAATGCAATATAGCAGAAACAGATTGGTTTTTTAAAAGGGAAATTTATTAAGTAGCAAGTTTACAGGTCTAAGGCTGTGAAAGTGTCCAAAGTAAGGCATCCAGGGAAAGATACCTTGATTCCAAATATCTTGAATAGGTCCAGAACACTTCTCTCAGCTGAAAAGGTACATGGTAATGCCTGCTAACTTTCTCTTCTCATTTCATAAAGTTTCCCAAGGGGCATTTTCCTTCTGCATCTCCAAAGGTCTCTGGCTGTGTGGGCTCTGTCAGCACTTTCCAAAATAGTTCCCTCTTAAAAAGCTCCAGTAAGCAGCCTCACCTTGAATGGGTGGAGACCCATCTCCATGGAAACCATCTAATCAAAAGTCACCACCTGCAATTGGGTGGGTCATATCTCCATAGAAACAATAAAAAAGCTCCCACCAGCAACACTGAATGAGGATTAAAGAACATGTTTTTCCTGGGGTACACAACAAATTCAAACAGGCACAATGTTTGATAGACATTTTCAAGAACAGTTCTCAGAATGGGATCCAGTTCATTTAGCTCATGGAAGCTATAATTGTCCATAAAAATCTAAGAGTTTGAAACCCATTTCTAACAGGTCCTGTAGAAGAGTCAATCCACTGAAATACATTTGCCATTCTATTATTGAGCCTTACCATAACTCTTTCCCCACTAAGTTTCTAAGTTACAAGTTGTCCCAGCGTGAAAAGTATTTTGTATTCCATGTAAATTCTTTTATGAATTTCATAGTGTCCTATGCAGTCTGAGGGAGGTTATGATGATGAGTAATTTTTAAGTCCTCCATTATTCTCCACCTTCCCACAACATCATTCCCTGATACTTTATTGCACAAACATCAGGTTTAGAAACTGTTTTTCTTCCCAGGTCTCCAGCTGCTGGGCTGCCAGGCTGGGGGTGAGGCTCTCACAGCTCTGTCACAGGCAGGGTTTCCTGTCAATAGGAGAAAGGAAGTGGTGCTTTTGGATGAACCTTCATTGTCCAGGGCTGGATCAGGGTTCACCAGGCAGTGATAAGGGCCTTTTTTAACCGAGGACATCTGCAGGAGCCTGACTAGCCTTGTTAGGGAGCAGAGGAAAGAAGGGGGCAGTCACAAATAGCCCTGGGAACACTGTTTCTTTCCTTGGCTTCTCATATCCCAGCAACCAAAAGAATCTAAAACATCCTGAGTAAGGTGATTCTTTTAAATAGTCATAATACTTACCTTGACAAAGATTTGGCTCTCGTGGCTTTGCAAAGTGACTATAAAATTGCATTATGATATCGATTACAAAAAAAGTTATGAAATCAGGTATTGTAATGTGTTCTAGTTTATGTGTAATATATTTTATTCCCATTTTTCAGATGACAACTGAATAGCATGGAAGTTAAATGATTTTGTGAGTGTGGCTATGTGTGTGTGAGGGAGAGAGAGATGGCAGGGATGGGGAGAGAGAAAAAGAAAGAGAGAGAAAGAGAGAGAGAGTGAGTCAGGGACCTGGGAAGTGAAATGATTTGTAGGTAACAAGTACATTAACAGCACCCTCTGATTTTGGCTGTTGTTTCCAGGGACCTATATGATCCCCAAATAAAATGTAAAGACTCCCTTTATTTTGTAAGGAATATTAACTTGGTGATAAAGTGGAAGGGAAAATTTAAGGGATGGGTAAAAGATAAATTTGGTTTGGCTTCCTTGCCAAAGCAGAGGTTGGCAGTAGTAGTAGCATATTTCCGTTGCTTAAAGTTAGATTGAATATGGCATTTTGCAAAGTTGCATCTGAAACTGCTCCATAAAATCAATTTTTGTATTTAAAATTAATCAGGGCTGGAATGGTCTTCCAAGTCCAGGTGAACTGGGATTGAGAAATATTTTATAGGCAAGAGTGGGAAAGTAAACGAAAGTAAAATTCTTTATTGCTTACGAACACTGTATTTTATAATAAAATATTTTGAGCTCTTTCCACAGGTAGCACAGTGCAGCTTTGAGGGCTTTCGACTAAGGTACTCTGAATTTGAGTCCCAGGTACAAAATCTTGAAAAGATATTTAATTACTCTGAGCCAAAATGTCATCATTTATACAATGTCAAAACATAGTGAGAATGCATGATAAAATGTCAAGGTCAGCAGTACTAGTAGGCGTTGTTCCAAAATAGTAATTATAATTATTCCTAATTAGTATAACTTGCCATCATTATTAATTTAAATGTACTTATTATTGTTTGCAGTCACATTTTTTTATACTGGTTATTTATAAACATTTATTTATAATGTCACCAATTCACGAACTCACCTTTTCTTGATCAATGGATTTATATTTTCTAAATGAATACACTAGAGGCCATTCATTTTGCTCATGTGTGGGAACAGTGTCTAGCTGCAAAAAGATCACTTTTGGGTTATAGACATGAGTTAAAGATATGTGATATAACTTATTTCTGTCATTTGCTGAGAATTCTTGTGTTTACACCATAAAATAGCATATTACTTTATAGAGTCACATTGTACGTGTATGTGTGTATATGTGCCAGTGTTGCAGGTAAACTAAACAGATATATCTCCTGGTCAGTGAAGGAAATGGCAATGTTTGACTCGTTTGAGCAAAATGTGTTTGATTTTAACCTAAGAGTTTCCAGAAATACACATACATGATCTGATATGACAAATGTGGTATGATACTAATGTGACAGATTTTGTTAAAGCCAAAACTCTCTTAAAATAAGTTACAAATAATAAGTAGAACAGCATGTAAGGCAGAATTTTCAGTATGCATCTGGAGAACATTCTGAATATGTTCTATAAATGTTCCGTCCCTGAAGAGCTTGTGTTTTCAGATTCATTTGAATCTAAGAAATTAAAATGTTAAAATAAAATCCTTTATACTTAAATGGCTTTGTGATGATGCTAACCCAGTGCTATGGAAAGTGGTACAAAATGGCAAGGTTTATGTTTGTGGGTATAGAAGCCTGGTGTAGTCCCAGCCTAGATTCTCAGGTCAGGGATGCTAGATCGAGTGCCTCTCTTGATCTCTTCATAATTCTGCCCCATCTCTCCTCCTCACCCCTTTATGCTACTTTAGGATGACATTTACATTAGAGTCTATGTGTGTAATGGGGCCCCATGTAAATGGAGTTGAGCATTGCTCAGCCTTATGCAGTAGACCTGTCTCAAAACTGACCAAAATACACACCTAAAGAAGTAGCAAGTTGGGACTCCAAACTGATGATGTAAATGCGATTTAGTTAATAAATCTATGTTTCTGTTTGGTGGGGTATACCATTGTTAACTCTTACCCTCTGCTCTCAGCTTGCTAAACCTACTGCACCTACAGATGTAAGTTTAGGCAATTATACCACTGACCATTGACCTCTTGAACTATTCCACTGTTACTTTGTGACAAGGTTTTAGAAGTTCATTTATCATAGAAAGGTTTTGGATTTTCTTCTACTTTTTTTGATTTGCGAATGGTGAGGCATACACTACCTAAACCTCTAAACATCTCTCCTGATCGAAATAATAAAAAATTGAAAGAATCAGTATTCCTTTATTGGGTCAGCCAATACCGTATTCTGTTACTGCCAATAGAACTGGGACTTACAGAAGGGCAGGAATAAACTTGACCTCAGAAACTAAATAATAGATACTAACATGCTTTCTGTTCATAGCCCAATTCTCATCTATCAATTAGGAGTTGCCTAAAATATTTGCATACAGATTTTTAGTTTTTAAAACATACAAGCAACCAAAAAATAAATAAATTCTGTAAGTTCAGATTCATTATTGGAAGTATACTCATAATATATTTGTCTTGGGAGGTCCAAGCCATAAGGCAGATTTTCTGATTTTCATATTGTCATTGTGAAGTGAGCTGTATCAGCATTCATCCTTCCAGAAAGAAGCTGCTTATTTTTAACCACAAGCTACTTGAGGTCAGGAACTGGGTCTTATTTTCTGTATCTTTAATGCTTAGCATGTAGTAAATGGTTGATCTGTATTTGTTGAAGATTAATATACTTTTGTGGATCTACCCTAGCTCCATTATTTCTTTGAGGTACAGCACAGAGATGTACAAAAAATATTCTAGATTTAGATGTCAACTGTTTTTTGTTCATTTCTTTTCAGGGCATGACAATTCATTTTATTCTGTAGCTAATATAATATTATGATGATAGCTGGTAACGTTTCTGTTCTTTGCGCCATAGAAGTAAATTTGGCTAAAGTAATATTTCAAATATACATTAAGAGTTCAACAGAATAATGTACCCCAATATTTATAAGCTAGTTACCTGAAATAGGACACCTTTTTAGGTGCAGGCTTGTGTAGGTTTAAAAAAAGCTAATGCTATAATTATGCAGACGTTAAACCCACATCATGCAAGCACAACAATGCTTACATTTGGAGGGTGCTTTACAGTTTCATGTCTAGTATCTCATTTCATCCAGACAACAATGCTGTGAGGTAGGTCCCTTGATCTCCTTTTTACATTAGAGGAAAGTGAGATCCAGAGAGATTAAGTCATTTGTTCGTGATTACACGGTTGATAAGTTTAGAACTAAGATTTGTCTGGTTCCAAATTTGGTGCTCCTTCCTAGACATGGGTAAGCCACTCATCTTTCTGAACCATTGTTTCTGCATCTATAAAATAGAAATAATAATATCCACCTTTCAGGGTTGTTATAAGGATAAAGGTGGGAATGCTAACGACTGGTGCTCATTAGAAGGTGACTATACACTTAATTTGACCATACAGAGCTTATCCAGCTCAATTGATGGTACAAAAGTGAGCCAACTAGCTATGCCTATGTTCTCATAATAAATGGAATAGCTCTAAGGAAGATAGGGATAGCCTTGTGGGAGAGAGAGGAAGTGATACTCAAATGGTTGCCATATGAGATGACATGCAGTTGTTGCTAATGAGCTACCTGGAATCACGCGCAGCCCCAAATGCTGCTCGCAGGACTACCTCTGTGACCTGGAGAGTTGGAGGGCCAGGAATGCCTTGGACATCCTTAACCCTGCAGAGATATGACAAGTGGCACAGGGGACACTCATTCAATATTGGCAGGATGAACGAAATAATCATGTACTGCACACACATGACTCCTCTTCCAATATTGTCTTGTGTTGTTTTAATTAATCAGTTTTGTCTTGATAAAACATTTTATGTAATCATGTTTGTCTTCCCAAATAAGTTGTAAGTCTTGTTATGTTCTGTAAAATGCTAAATGTATTCCCTTGAGCTTAATCTAGGCTTAATAAATATTATTTGCTTGAGTGATTGTCAAGAGAATATGACAGAGGTACTCTTGTCCCCCTCATTTGCAGGGTCATCCTTTAGAAAGTTACATTGCATTGAGTGGATGGAAAGTAGCTTTCAGAGGTCCCAGGTATTGATTCAGTGTAGATGCTTTTATCACAGAAATGTGATAATGTTAGTTAGCACTGGTACTATATAGAGACATCATCAATGGGTCTGATCCTGGGAGGACTTCCCAATATCTTACTAGATTTACCCTGTTGTGGCACAGGGCTGGCCAGCATGAGGTCTAACTAAGAATGATGCCAAGTGGTCAAAGCAATATGGGAGCAGTGGTCAAAAGAAGTTGAACATTTCACTCTGCTCATTTTGCAGAAATAGATAAGAGAATGTGTTTCTTTGTGCTATTTTTTGGGGCAATTATTATGAATTCTCAGTAAATAAGGGATTTTTTTTTTAATTTAGAAAGCCTAAGAACTCTTAAAGGGATAATTTCAAGCATCTTGTTTATAATTGCTGTGTCAAACTGGGAGAGACTGACGTGGGAGCGTAGAGTCAGTCCCCTGTCAACAGAAACGTTCAAACAGAAACTTGAGATAACGTCCAGAGAAGGGATCCAGAACTGAGATAAGGGTTATTTCTAGAGTCAAACATCTATAGTTCTATCTCCATGATTCTAAGCATGATCTCTCACTTCATGTTTCTAAGAAAGAATTGACCTAAAATCTTTATTTAGGATGTTATGAGAAACTGACCCCGAGAGGAAATCTCATGAGGATTAGAACACTGTTACTCACATTTTTAAAAAGCCTTGTTGACATCAGAGTGATGGACAAAAATGAATGACCTGCAATCTGGCCCAAGCCTTGGATGGCTTTTCTTATTGGTGAAATGGGTGGTGCCAATTCCCAGAGATTTAATTGTAATTCATTGCAGCTGTGGGAGAGGGTTTTTATTTCTGAAGGAAACAGAATGTCTAACCTTTTCCCACTTTTTGCAAAAATAATATGATTAACACTTAAATTTTTAAAAGAGAAGTCAGTGTCGCAGGAGTTAGTATTAAGGAAGTTTATATTTGGGGTTGGGAAGGGATTTTAGAGTTTGTATCAAGAGATGAGGAGGCCCAATTTGCCATAAAGCTGAACTATTTTAAACAATCTCTATACTGTCCTTTTTAGTTTGCTAAAGCTGCCAAAATGCAATATATCAGAAATAGGTTTGTTTTTATGATGGGGATTTATTAACTTACAAGTTCATAGTTCTGAGGCTGTGAATATGTCCAAATCAAGGGATCAACAGGTGATGCTTTCTCCCTGAAGACTGGCTGCCAGCGATCCTGTCCTCTTCTGTCACATGGCCAGGCATGTGGTGAGGTCTTCTGGTCTCTCCCTTCTCTCCCAGGTTTTGTTGCTTCCAGCTTCTGGCTTTGATGGCTTCCTCTCTATTTCTTTCTTTCTTTTTTTTTTTTTTCCTGTTTTCTGTGTGCCCTTTCTCAGCTTCTCTGTACTTTCTCTCTGAGCCTCTTTGTGTGCTTCTCTAAATTTCATCTCTAATAAAGTACTCCAGTAAGAGGATGAAGACCCATCAGGAGTGCTCCTCAACTGAAAATAACTCATCAAAGGTCTCACCCACAATAGTCTACACCCACAGGAATGGATTTGGTCTACGAACATGGTCCTTTCTGGGATATACAACAGCTTCAAACCATTACACTCTCCTTTCTGCCTTGGGAAAATATGAAACTTTCATCTAGGAAAGTTGATTCTCTGTGACCTTAGACTACCCATCTAAAGTCAAGGAAGAAGCAAAACATTTATATAGACTAAACCAAAGCAGATAATTTATACAAAAGGACAGTGTAGTAAGACTCTGTATTAGCTTTTTATTGCAGTATCACAAATAACCACACATTTAGTGGTTTAAAACAACACAAGTTTATTATCTCAAAGTTTCAGTGAGTCTGGAGCCCAGCTATGGTTTAGCTTGCCATAAGGGTCCCATAAGGCTGCAGTAAAGGTGTTAGCTGGGGCTGAAATTCTGTCTGGGGCTCGCTGTGTTCATATAAATTCACTGATCGTTGGCAGAATTCAGTTTCTTGAAGACTGAGGCCCTCAGTGCTCAGAGGCCATCATTTGATCCTGCTAGATAATGCTTTCCACAACATGGTGGTTTTTTATTCAAGGCCAACATGAAAGCCTTTATTGCTGCTTTGAGTCTCTAACTTCTTCTGACTCTGATTTCTACATCTTCTTTTAGAAGATCACTTGATTAAGTCAGGCCCACCTCAGATAATATCCCTCTTGATTAATGTAAATTCAGTTAATTAGGGGCCTTGGTTATATCTTCAAAATCATTTCACCTTTGTCATACTATCAGGTCAGCATAGAATGTAACCCAATCATGGAGAGAAATTCATCATATTCGTAAGTCCCACCCACGCTCAAGAGGAGGCGATTTATAAGAATTGTACACTAGGAGCAGGGTGCCTACCATATTCTCTTCTCAGGAATGAATGAGTAGGATAGATTGCCTCAGATCCTAGCTCAGAAGAAGCAGGAGTCTCAATAATTTCATAGAGAAAGGCTGAAAGTCATATTAATACTTAATACTTAAATACCTCATGAATAGCCTTCTAGTTAAGAACTGCCCTAATTGGTTATTGGCCTAGTTCTCATCTGTCTCCATCCCACAAAAGGGAGCTGCAGACAAATAATGACAATGTGGTTTCATTCTTAGGATAAACTCTGAACTGGTAAACACTAACCAGAACCAGTGTGTTGAGAATGATTTTAAGGTCACATCCGGTTTTAGCAGGAAGCAACACTGTGATTGATGGGCAATGTCTGCTATGGGCCAGGGAAATGATGTAGTAATGTAAGCATTTGTCATCTCTCATGTATATATTGAGCCACTTTCTCCTTGAAAGTTTTAGCCTTATTTCAGAGCTGTAAAGGCAATACAAGTTTGCTTTTGATTTTGATGCTTTTGTTAATGACTTCGAAACAAGTTTACAGAGATTCAATGAAATGGATTACTTGAAGGTAAAGTCAAAGTTAAGTTATTGTAAAAGGCAAATGTTTAGAGAATGGATTTTTTTTTTTTTTTTTTAACATGGGCAGGCACCGGGAAGCAAACCCGGGTCCTCTGGCATAGCAGACAAGCATTCTTGCCTGCTGAGCCACTGTGGCCCTCCCGAGAATGGATTTTTTAATTGATGCAATCAAATATAAAGTATTTGTGGTGCTTCTATTTTGTATCAGAAACTGTTCTAAGTGCTTTACAAATATAAGCTGATTTAGTCTATGCTAATCCTATGAAGTACACATCATTATTGCCTTTTTAAGGGATGAGAAAGCTGAGGCACAGTGGAATTAAGTAATTTACCCATGGCCACAGAGTTTTTAAGTGGAAGGGCTGGGATTCAAACCCGGTTCGACTCCAGAGATTATGAGGTTAACCACTGTGGTATGCTGGATAAATCTGAGCCCTTAAGTAGGAATTACACATACTGATTCCACATTTGCTTTTGATTTCCAGACTAATTGATTCACACAATAAATCTTAAGTGGCTAACACAAATCAAATACTTGGTTATGTGTTGGGAAAGATTTGGGAGATGAGGAAAGAAGGGAGATAAATGTGATATTTATTCTGTAAATAAGTATACAATCTAGCATGCATGATAAAATAAGTAAATAAATATGTACAATAAAGGCAAGTTATAATAAGTGCCACACGGCAGATATAGAAAAAGATCTAAAGGAATTCAGAAACAGATGGGGAAAAATAGAAATTCAGCCTTCTGCTTTAGAAGAAGTTGAGAGTCTTTTGAAAGGAATCATTGCTTGTGGTGATTCTAAAGGCAGGAGAATGAATGAATGTGCCTGGGGATAGAAAAGCATGATGGGAATATCTTGAGAATCATTGAAACTAAGCAAGTCGAGGGGTAGACAAGAGGACAAAAGTGGGCACACAGCATCATGGAAAGAGCATCGTGGGGTGGGTGGAGGAGTTGGTCAAAAGCACTGAATCCTACAGAGAGCAGAAGCTGATGCTTGTAGATATTGAGTATGATAAAATGAGAATGTTATAAATGATCTCTAAGGTAGCACTTTATAATCACAATAATAAGTTAATGGGTTTAGGGAGTGAATGCAGAATACAGAAGAGATTCTTTCCCAAGGCAATCCAATGTGCTAATCGATTGCAGCTACTTTGCACAAGTATTAAATTTGCTGCCTCTGTAACCCTCAGATTAGAAGACACATGCATTTCCACAAGTTATTTCCACAAAAATTTATTTCTCTTCAAATGAAACTTATTTCTATTGCAAGTCTCTTTTCAGTCAGAGAGCAGAAACTCAGTTATTCTCAAGAAAATTTGGTCCATGTGGTGACTTCTTTCATTTCAGGTCTTTAACTTGGTCAAGGCAGTGTCCTGTCCCTAGCTCCCCAGAAGTGTGACCTAAATTCTGGGGTACAGGCTCACACATGGCCTCCAGGCTTGACGGGTGGGGACATTTGGTCCTCAGCTGCCCTCGAGACATGTGCTGGCATTGGCTGAGATGGAAATCATCCAGTTTGGTCGTCGGTCTGTTTCTACTGCATTCACGGAAATGCCCAAGTCCCATGGACCCCGATCATCAGGTCCACGCAGGTCTGTTTCCACCCTGCTTTCCCCTCCCTTTTTACCCCTGTCTTCCAGAATCACCTGGATCAATAGTTTACTCTCAGCCTTTTCTGTTTGCCCTGGAGGAAGATGAGAAAACTGTCAGAGGCTTACTGCCTGGTTCAGGGCTCGGATGTGGTGGGTGAAGTCCTCATGGCCCAGACCTACCCTGTGGTCCTTTCTACCCTCTTGCTGCCACAGGAGCTGGAGCAGACAGCATTCCAAAGAGGCCCTTCTCCTTGGCCTTTACTCTGCTCTCACATAACCTCACACTTCTCTGGCTGGAGCTTGCAAAATTGTCCTCCACCTCTAACCCACTGTATTCAGCCTATGGGTGCAGGATATCACCCCCTTCTTTGGAGCTCAGAGGTTTCAGAGATGTTCCCCACCCCTTAACTATACCTCAGCTCCTACCCCAAGCCCAGGCAACCTCTGTCTTACCTGTAGGGTCAGGGCTAAGTTGCTTTTCATAGTTTTTTTTTTCTTTCCGGTCTATTTTTAAATGGTATAAATTTCATGTTAGACTTAGCCTTGTATAGGGATTAGCCTTTTGAGTTTCAAAATACCCAGATCTTGTGAATCCAAATCCTTGGCTTCCACGATTGTGACCCATGCTATGAGTTTCAAGAGCTTATTTAGAGCTAAAGCCAATCCCTAGCTTCTAATTCCACATGCGGCCATATGGGTTGTGTCTCAAGGCAATGTGTGCTTCTCGTTTAATAGGGTGGGAATCACAAGGAAGAGGGTGCCTGTGGGGAAGTGATGGGAGGGTCAGGGTGGCAGTGCTGCTCGGGAAACAGGGCGGGGACGCCAAGGAGTGGAGAACCCGGGTTAATCTCTCAAATCCGTGTCCTTCAACACGAGTATGCAGCATGTGAAACTGAAATGTCCGTCAGCCTTTAAGAACACTTTCCTCTGACTCCTCTTAGGAGGAATTGTTAAGGGATCTAGGGCTTTTTAGTCTACAGAAAATTGGTCTCTGGGAGTCAATGCCCAGTGTTTCTAAATATCGATGAACAGCTGTTGGGTGGAGAAGCCGCCAAAAAGAAGGGGGAAGAGAAATCACTTGAACTGAGTCTCTGTTTTGTGCCAATACTTTTAGGCATTTTACTTCTGTTATTAAGTTTATTCTTAGGACTATCACACAAAGGTGGGTATTATCACAGTAGAAAACCAGAGGCTCAGAGGCTTTAAGCAACTTATCCTTAAAGCAGCAGTTAAGCAAAGTGGTCACTAGCATAGCCTCTGGAGCCAGACTGTTATATCCTGTGTTAAATCTTGGCCTTGCCACTTACTAGCTGTGTGACCACGGACAATTTACTTAACCTCTCTGTGCTTTAATTTTCTTACCTATAGAATGGGGAAAATGATAATACCTACTCACAGGATTGTGGTGAGGATTAAATGTGCTAATATATTTAAAGTAATTAAAGGAACGCTTGACATTTAGTAAATACTATAGAACGGTTTTTACAGTATTATTATTACTAGTAGTAGTGTTTTAAATTATCATAGTCATAAAGCGGTAACAAACAGACCATGAATTTGAACCTAGATCAGTCAGACTGTCCTTCAACAAACATGTATTAGCATATATAATGCAAGATATATATATATATTCATATGTTAAATTTATAATTTCTTCAAGAATTTAGAGAAGATATCAAGAAGGGGTAGAATTGTCTATAAGTTTTTAAAAATGAAGTTAGTAAGATTTGGGATGGGACTTAAAGATGGGTAAAATTTTATGTAATAAGCATGTCTTATTTATTTATTCATTTACGTTACATGGGCAGGCACTGGGAACCAAAGCCGGGTCTCCAGCATGGCAGGCGAGAATTCTGCCCGCTGAGCCACCGTCACACTGGCCAGCATGTCTTATTTTTATAAGTAGAAAACATAAAAGAAAAAAGAGAGAAGATTCAGAAAAGGTTTTCCATATATGAGGAGCAGCTTAAGTACCTGCACTGAAAAAATACTCAGTCTGATGTAAATAGGATACAGTGTGATAAGCACCATTGGAGTATCCAACTGAACACCCAAATTCCCAACCCTTTATTCACTGTCCTTCTGCCTTGGCAGATTAGGTACATTCACAGCCTCTCTCAAGCTAGAGTGGCCAAGTGGACTAATTCTGACCACTGAGCTGAGGGAAAGTCTGAGGATCTTCTCAGAAGCTTTTGTTTTCCTGATTAAAAAGAAAATCAGCTAAAATCATCTTTCCCCCTTAATTCCTCATTCAAACATAGAAATGATGCTTGGAACTGTGGCAGTTCTCTTGACGATAAAGAGACAGAAGTCTAAAGAAATAAAAAGGCAGAAAGATAGAAAGCGCCCGAGTTCTTGAAAGCAGCAGTGAGCTGCTGAACCACTGCCTCCTACCTTTAAACTTTTATCTTCTTGCTGTATGGGAAATAGACCTTCCTCTTAGTTTAGCTGTTTCTGTTACTTGAAGCAAACAAATTCAAATACAGGCAGCTCCTTCTATCTGCCATTCCTACAGTCTTGAGATTTTCCTTTATTCTTTACTACAATCCCCTGTTATAGTTAATAATTGTTTTTTTATTAAACTTTTTCTATTCAAATACTGTGTGATATGTCTTTCCTGAATGGATCAAGAATGATACAATGTCTTGGTTCGAGCAAAGTCTCCCAACGGGTGAGTAAATGTATAAAAACGGGAAGGTC
>PVIY010025778.1:0-36248 GCA_004026745.1 Myrmecophaga tridactyla | reverse complement strand
TTTAAAGTATTAATTATCATCTATTTTCAGCACCTTGCAATAATGACAATCCTTTGTTCTTCCTCATGCAAAAGCATTTTTAAGATTTGTACATTGTACATTTCACTATTATTATACACTCCAGGCATTCTGGATTATACCATCTCGATCTTTAACATCTATCTTTCTTTCTGATTTCATTTATGTCCCCAGCCCTCCTTCCTCTATCATTCTCACATGCAGCTTCATTCAGTACATGAGCTTTTCTTTATTTCATTGTACCTAACTAATTTGTTCTTCCTGTAGGCTGTTACTGAACTTGGCTACAATTTTATTGTGATACTGCGAAGATTCTTTCCTACACTATAATTGTCTGTACACATATATTTCGGATTATACTTTATTTGATAGCAAGGCCCATGCACTGCTTGTTTTTGTTATGCCTAGATTGTTTAGTACACATGCATAATATATTCTTATTGGCTTAAAGAAATTATTGCTATTTTTAAAAGCTTCCTTTTAGGTTTAATTTAAATAGGTAAATTTTTCTGTGATTTTAATTTACTATTAATGGAATTTTAACAGTTTGACAGAGATGGAAGGAAGATTATATTTTAGAGAAACTGATCAGTTTTGCCAGTTAAGAAGATTTTATCAATTAAAGAGGAATTAGATACAGAGATAAAACAGCTCTCAAATTTCAATATATACAAAAAGAAAATACTTGAATTATATGACGTTTAAAGAACGTTCCATTTGCTCAAAGTAAATTTTAATCAAATTCAGAATACTATTTACATTTCTATTGTGTCATTTAGAATTCCACTTGCCACAGAATTGTCTTGTGAGCTGTGGAAATAGTCATATGTTGTTGGGATTATTTTTAAGTACATCAGTCCCTAGTACCAAATAAATAGAAGGAAAATGTCAATATAAATATCATGATGAAAAGCATAAAGGTAATAGTTGTCTTCCTTCCTTCCCACCTTCCTTTCTTTCTTCTTTCTCTTTCTTTCTGCATTAACAGATTGTCACTTTGATGGTACCAGTGCACTTTGGTATTCTTCACATCACTGCTAAATAAAGTCTGAGAACAAAATATTCTCTCCCTATTCAAGATGAATCTTTCCAATATATGTGATTCATAAACCTGGAATTGGAACTAAGAACAAAGACATTCAATAAGGTGACTCTCAGTGCTTCACAGCTTGATTTTTATTAGCACTTCAGACACTAATAGGCTATTAGTAAGGCAGGTTAAAGGACATCTGACTTTTGCAGATAATATTAGTAAATGAAATAATGTTTCCATCATAAGGGGCTCTTAAAGAATATTTGTCTTATTTTCCTCAATCATGAAAAGCTTTTCAGTAACATTCCCAGTTGAATTGCATGTTAAAATTTCTTTGCGTTTCATTTCACTGAGATGTGCTGTCATAAAACAAGTGTGGCAATGGCACCTCTCATAAAACCAGGTCATGTTTTATGAATATTTAACTTATGTTGAACTTTTCAGAAGGAAATAGTGCCCTTGAAAACTTGTACTAGCACTACAAGATTATAACACAAAGGCCACTGCCTCTGTCATTAATCATGGTGGGTCATTGCCTAGGGCTATTGTTGGCTTTTCCAAGGGAAATATTAAAAGTTAGAGTTACATGAGAATATTTATTGTAGACTATTTAATTGTAATAAAACTATGGGAATGGTTGTGACCAACTGGCAGATGAAGGATTTTGTAAAACTTATACTTAGCATGCCGTTTGAAACTTTGCTTTACAGTTCTTGTCAGCTTGAAATCAATATAGTAGTCAAGCAATAAGAGTGTGATAACCCAAAAACTAAATATTGCTTCAGTATATTACCATTTTATTGGGTTACGGAACATTGATTTATGCAGAATCACAACAGGACTGTCCTAAATAACTGAGCGGACTTGTCTTGTGTTTAATTTTTAGACTATTTATGGAAGCTTCAGGAAGGCACTCAAAATCCTCAGGAGAAAAATCAGTAAGATAAAGAAACAAATATTTGGCAACCAACTAATTAAATCCTTCGTCCTGGAGTAGAATATTGATCTGGAACTATCAGCCAGGCCAAGAGCAAAAATTTGAGCCAAACAGTATGAGTGAGAACATTGTTACATTTAAATTTAATGAGATTAAAATATGCAATAGACAATTCCTTAGTCCTCAGTAAAGGCAAATATTTATAAGTTTTCTAGAATGTTTTTGAAATAAAGCATACATTAGCGATGTTATTTGTCTGTTCACTCAACTTAATAGAGTCTTTTATAAAAAAATTATCTCTGTGGTCAATACTGCACTTGTTAGGTTGAACTTCCTGATGCTGTTCTCTTGAATTATTTTTATGATTTTAATGTCATATCTTTTAATATCCTTAATATCAATACATTTAACATCATATCTTCTTATACCTTCAAAAGAATAAATGATCCATATAACTTTAGTTGCAAGTATCAATTCTTTTCCCAGTGTGCTGATTCGAAACTATTATGTACCCCAGAAAAGTCATGTCTTTTTTCTTGATCCAGTCTTGTGGGGGCAGCCATTTATTTTAATCCTGATCCAATACCACAAAGTGGAAACTTTTAATTAGATTATTTCCAAAGAGATGTGACATGCACAATTGTGGCGTGACCTTTGGATTAGATGAAAAGTGAGTCTCTGCCCATTCCAGGTGGGTCTTGATTATTTTACAGGAGTCCTTTAAAAGGGGGAACATTTTGGAGAAACCTCAGGTACAGATGCTTGGAGAACAGTTGTTTCAGAGTTGACAGAGACGTGGATGTTTGGACCTGCTTGGAGTGCAGATACCTAAACCCGGGCAGAGCCCAGCAGACATCGCTATGTGCCTTCCCATGAGATGCTAAACAAGTCAGAACCCAGAGTTGTGTCCCAAGGAAGTAAGGTCCACTGATGCTTAGAGAGGGAACCACTGCATCAGAAGGTGGCAGCAATGCACTGGGAACAAGGACCAGCTGATGTCAGCAATATACTTTCTGTGAACCAAAGTGTTGTTCTCTGGATGCCTTAGTTTGGACATGTTTATGGCCTTAGAACTGTAAGCTTGTAGTGTATAAAATTCCCTCTTCAAAAGCTGTTCCATTATCTGGTATATTGCATTCCGGCAGCATTAGCAAACCAGTAGTCCCAGTTTCTCACATAGATGCAATTAATGATGTCAGGATCTTCCATTAGCAAATATTAGACACAGTATAGTGGAAATATTATAGGCTTTGGAGTCAGGGAGATGGGTTAAAATGATATCTTTGCTGTCCAATATCGAACCCGTGAAATATGTAGAATTCAACTGACCCTTGAAATATGTAGAATTCAACTGAAGAACAAAATTTGTAAATTTATTTCTATTTTAATTTAAAAACTGAAGCTATAGATAGTATTTTCTTGTTTTTGATTATGTTTTATGTTAACTATTATATCATGCAAGATGTCCGTGTTGCATTGTAGTTCACATGTTGGGTGCCTGCTTCATTTCTTATATTTTGCATGAGCACATCACTGAGGTATTTAACACCAGTGGATTAACTCAGTTGAATGACTTTTATATGCTACCGTGTAGTAATGGAATGTGTGTTTTTGAAGATTTTATGCAAAACAACCCAAGTTACCATTGTCTTCATAATCACAATTGATAAATAAGTTAAATTTATTATTTGAATTGTAATATTTTAAAATTATTCTAGTTGAATTAGTATGGATACATACAGTATAGAGTGAAGATCTAGAAGCTACTAGAATAAAAAAGAAAAATTAATCGTGGGTGTGTCACATAATTCATGATGACTGGCAAAACCATTGTGCGAAAAAAACTAAGATAATAAAGTAGACTTCAGTCATTTTCAGTAAATACATAGTGAATGTGATAAGAAATTTCCTCTCAATAGTCAAATAAGAATCAGTGAAATCAGTGGACTAAAATCAGATTTCAATATCTAACAAGACAAAACAACAATTTTTAAATAGGTTCTGAGGTTCTAAATTTGGCCAGCTAAAATATGGCTTGGGTTTTTTCACAAAAGAAAATCATTTTTAGATGGAGAGATGCTAAGAAGAATTAGTATTCCAATTATGGAAATTGTGTTATGTAATTACAAAAGAAATAGAAGACTATGATTTTAATTATCTGTTTTATTTGCTAATTCTCATTGAATGAATTATGGAAGAGTTTTACAAAATTTACTGTACTCAACTCCAGTTCAAGATTTTCTTGAAACAAAAGCAGTGTTTTCCCGATATTCAGTATTAAGAATTTTAAAATAGCAGTGTGATATGCATTTCTTCACTGACATCACGCTGTGTATGAACTAGTGAACTAGTTCTGGAAAGAAAGGAAAAGAAAAGTTTATATGCAGCCTAGCCAGGTAGTAGAATTCATGTTGCAATTGAAACATTTTTAATGGACATAAAAAAGCAATTATTTTATATGTTTTCTAACATAAATTAAGATGAAGGAGATTTCATAGTAATTTATAATGTTATATAAATTGAATAGACAATCAAGAAAATTTTAAAACGCTTTATTTTATTTTCATACATGTATCCAGAAACTTTAAATTGGATATTAAAAATAATGAGTTGTTATGAAAATTAGTGAAGAAGAAAGAAGACACTTTTGTTAATATATATGAAAATATTAGAGAATGTGATTTTTGTCACATGGTTTAATTATGGAAATATTTTAAATATGTATGGAATACCTGTGTATGGAAATCTACTTTTTCAACTGTAAATTTTATGAAATGTATATACAGATAAAAATCTTGATGAAAATAAACTCTAATATATACCATAGATTTCAAAAATTTCATATAAAATTGATGTAAAATATATCAATAATGTATATGATTGCATGTTGAAATGTTAATATTTTTGATATATTAGGTTGATTCAAATGTATCATTAAAACCCATTTCACTTTTTATACTTCACCATGAAAACATAAATTTACAAATAAGGTTGGCATTATAGTCCTGATTTGTATGGTTTGGAACAAGCTAAGACCCTCAGAATTTAGTAAATAGAATCACAGTTGACAATCTCTGATGATAGCAACCCCACTAGTGCTGCAGTCGGAGTTGGACTTAGATCATTTTCTCTTCTTCTTTTGGGTTGTATTCTCTGATTTCTCTGACTAGAAGGAAGTAGCTGATCTGTGTTTGAAACTACTTGGCTTGCACTTCTATTTATAGGAAAACCATGCCACAGTTATTTGTGTCCATCTCCGGAACCCAGAACCCAGGAAGAGTGCACAGGACTTTGATGCTGAACAAACTAGAGCCTATAGTTCGGAGAAGACAGCTATTAAACAATCACAAGTGATAGAGTGATCAGTTCTCAGACTTCTAACATGGTTCCTGGGAGAGAGTAACTTCAATATTTTTACAGAATTAATAACCATGCAATACTCTAAAAGAGCTCAATTGATAACTAATAGCCAATACTGGCTAATTTGTATCAATAACCTCAAGTATCAAAAAGCGAATGCTATTAACATGTTAAATATGTATGTTATACTTTGTGTTTGTGTGTATCAAACTCAGTTCTGTTGTATTAACTTTTGTTACAACAATCCTATAACATAGGCATCAGTATAAATGTCTCACTCATGAGAAAACCAACATAGAGATATGATAAATTTTCCAAAGCCACCGAGCAAATATGAAAAAAGCAGCTTATACCTTAAAATCCTTCTTATTTCAAGTCCTTTGCACAATCATTCCATTCCACACTTTGCCTTAACAACTAAATGATTTGAGCCACATTACCTATTTAGGTAAAATTTAGGAAAACTCCAGGCACCATAGATGCTCTCATTTGAAAATTCAGTGCAGCATTTATTTTCTTAAAGTAAGTGTTCCCCTTGACATGGAATTTTGTGGCATGTCAAACAACCAGAGGTACTTGAGGGCACCTAGTGCATTTCTTGACTGGGATTAAAGGAATACAGGAAGGGAGTTAAGAGAATGAGAAGGGAACATATGTGTATGAGTATGTATGTGTATGTGCATTTTGTGTATGTGTGTATATATGGATATACTTTAATATGTTATAATTTTATACTGTGAGGCAAATAAAGGTTAAAGAAGAATTATGTTAAATAAATACTAGTCGGAGTTGGACTTAGATCATTTTCTCTTCTTCTTTTGGGTTGTATTCTCTGATTTCTCTGACTAGAAGGAAGTAGCTGATCTGTGTTTGAAACTACTTGGCTTGCACTTCTATTTATAGGAAAACCATGCCACGGTTATTTGTGTTAGGGTTAGGGTTAGGGTTAGGGTTCCTAACTGAAAGGTCCTGCTGCTGGCAAGCAGAGGACACTGCGTTCAAAGGATGCTGGTGAGAAAATCATGCTGCACAGTCCCAGATTTGTCTTCCTCATTCTGTCTCCTTCTGGGGAAGGCTAGATGGAGCTCTCACACTGCCCACAGTCATCAGGGACGTGCCTGAATGACCTCGGACGTCCTGAGCCATCTTATGGTCTTGGTCAGTGTTCTAGTTTGCCAGCTGCCAGGATGCAATATACCAGAAACACAATGGCTTTTAAAAAGGGGAATTTAATAGGTTGCTAGTTTACAGATCTAAGGCCGAGAAAGCATCCCAATTAAAGCAAGTTTATAGAAATGTCCAATCAAAGGCATCCATCCAGGGAAAGATACCTTGGTTCAAGAAGGCCGATGAAGTTCAGAGTTTCTCTCTCAAGTGAGAAGGCATATGACGAACACAGTCAGGGCTCCTCTCTCATCTGGAAGGGCACATGGCAAACACAGTGTCATCTGCTAGCTTCTTCTCCTGGTTTCCTGTTTCATAAAGCTCCCTGGGAGGCATTTTTCTTCTTCATCTACAAAGGTCTCTGGCTCATGGACTCTGCTTCGTGGTGCTGGAGCATTCGCTGCTCTCTCCGAATCTCTCATTCTCCAAATGTTTTTTCCTTTATAGGGCTCCAGAAATTTATCGAGACCCACCCAAATGGGTGGAGACATGTCATCACCTAATCCAGGTTAACTCACTCTTGATCAAATTACATCTCCAGAGAGATGATCTGATTACAGTTTCAAACATACAGTATTGAATAGGGATTATTCTGCCTTTATGAAATGGGATTTAGATTAAATCATGGCTTTTCTAGGGGACATACATCCTTCCAAACCAGCACAGTCATGTTTCAGCATGACAAATTGGGGAATCTCACCTGATCAGAGTGGCTTCAAATATAGTTCTCTGTGCCTTGAAATACCTGAGAAATGCCAAGCAATAATAATATGAAGTGAGTTTATTCCTTCTCCAACAAAAAACAATATAGTCTCCCAATAAAGCTCTATGGTCACTGACAATACTTATTGGGAGAAATTAAAAACAAATTTTGAATGGAATACAGTAGGAAAGTTTATACCTTAAACATGCAAATAGTGTTCTTTAAAAAATGTTTATTTTTCTAGTTCTGAGTGAGAGTATAGCATACATATGAAAATTTCAGAATCTATGGCTTAAAATTAGTGAAAGCTTTTGTGACTGTTTTGTGGATAGAAGATAAAAACCCATGCCTTGTCTGAGTCAAGGTTATCTTTATTGAGTGGCAGGGAAATATTAAAAGCCATTGTTTCTGAAAGAATTTCTGTCTTCCTTTAATACTTTTGCATATCGAGCCATCTCTACCATTCAGTGGGCAGCCAAGCTCCCTGGAATTAAAGTTCCCTCTGCTTCTGTGTGCAGATGGATCTCATTTCCTTGAAATACTGCTCCTACTGTATTTCAAGGAAATGAGATTCTCTTCAAGCAAGTTGAAATTTTAATTTCAGTTCTTTTCAGTGTAATAATTTATATATAAAGTACCACAGACGGATGTTTATATTGGATATAATAACTCGAAGACTTATTTTATCTGAAAATGGAATTAGAGCTTCTCGATGCCAAAATATAGATCTAAATCATTTAAGATTCTATCCCCATCTTTCAGGGCTGTGAAAGCACTGTCTTTCACCAAGGCAACATATAAGTTTATATTGCTTCTCAATCAAACGAAATCACCCACAAACAACTTTTTAATTGTCCTAAAACTCAATTAATAATAAAATACTTAGCAAACAAACTCGATTGGATGAATATCAAATACCTCATTTTTACTAACGATAGTGAAAATAGCAGAAAGCTAGAAGACATTTTGGTTCACACATATTTTATACGTGTGAATATGAGTATATATATATATTTGCTTGGCAGAAACTGCCTGAAGAAATTAACAATTTGGTGCTTGGAATTTGAAATCAACATAGAGATTTCTAATTTCCAATTTAAAGGAAACAAAATGAGTGTCATAAATGTCAATTTTTCTGAAGTCCTTTCCCTACAATTGTGACTCATAATGAATGAAGAATCATCTGGCTTTGGGTCGGATTCTTTATTGAGACACGATAAAGAGGAGATAGAACAGGGAAAAAATGTTTCATTAAATTATTCTACTGGATCAACCTTGAAATTAATATCCAAACTCTGATGAGAATATTATAGCATTGAAGCCTCAAGAGTTCTTTTTCTTTCAGTTTATCCCCAGGAATCACTTTTTCTATCATATATATCTGAGTTTTCTAGAGTTGCCAAAGCAAAGTACCACCAAATGGGTGGCTTTAGACAATAAAAATCTCTTGTCTCACAGTTCTAGAGGCTGGAAGCCTGAAGTCAGGGTATTGGCTGGGCCACATTCCTAAAACTGGTGGGGAAGAGCTTGTTCCGTGCCTCTCCTGGCTTCCACTGGTGGCACTGGATGGAACTCAGCCTCTGCCTCTGATCTCCCAGGATTGTCTTCTCTCTCTCTGTCTGCCTGTGTCCTCTCTCCCCTTCTTAAGAGATCATTAAGGACCCACCCTATTCCAGGATGTTCTTATTTCAACTTGCCTAATCCCACTTACTACCACCCTTTTTGTAAATAAGGTCCTATTCTGAGGTACTGGGAATTAAGAGTTCAACATAACTTTTTGGGGTGCACAAATCAACCCATAAATACACATAAATATGTATTTAAACACACACGCATATACATATAGACACACATATGTGTGGAATACAACTGGGGTGTAAGGTGATTATGAAGTAGATAATTAATCCTTACCTATGTATGTTGTCACATGCAAAATTTCCCTATATAAATATATCCAAAGCAATATTTTCTGAACTTATTCACATCCTTAAAGTCTGCCCTAGGTGTTCTGTGGATAAAAGCAGTGAGTTGCTTTCCAATGCTTATAATGTATTATAGCGTTTACATCACCTACTGCATTTCACCCTCCCATCACAACTTTTGGAAGTGTATGTATTTTTTTTCTAGCAAATAGGAATAGATTAGAAAATTTTATAGTGTTGATGATGGTGAAAGCAAAAACCTGCTTCTTCAGAAAGGATTCTTGTTTTATTTTTTTGTTTTTATTTTACTATGGTCATAGTTATTATAATTTTATTCAGAGTTTGGATTGTCATTTAATGGGTGACCAAAGACATTAAGGAAACTGCAGTCACCATACCATGCACAGACGGTGGCGGTCCCCAAATGCTCACCTACTATTAACAGTTGCCCTCTGTGCAGTGACTGCCTAAACGTTGCAAGTTAGCTTCCCTCTAATAGTAATGGAATTGCTCCAATCTCTCTTAATGTATCACCTATAAAATTGTGCCATCTTCTAAGGAGCGCATCTGTCTCTGTTGGAACTAAAATGGTAGATCACTGATTTTTTAGGGAAAAAATTCAATGTTTAGGTTAACCTCCATTATATGTGACTTACAAGAGCATATTTGTTACAATGTTAGTGTGCTTCAGTGACAGCAAAAGATTTTATGTATATACATACACACACATACACACAAATATAAACACACTTCTTTTCTCCATGGTGTGCAAAGGAGAGAGAGATGGCAGGGAATGTTTTATATACATATCTGAGGAGAGGTGACAGTTCAGTGTTTCTATGGCTCATTTAATCTCTGACTACTACCCTCCCCCCAAATAGAATGTCAGGGGTCCTAAACCAGACCGAGTCACCTGCTACCTAAATTAGGATGATATAAGGAGCAATTTCTTCCCAGGAAATCTTGCTCTCAGTTAACCCAGGATTTGAGGAACTATGGTCTGTCAGTTGGTTTTTATATGGCACATGAACTAAGAATGGTTTTCACAGGATTACATAGTTTTAAAAAAGCAGAAGAAGAATACTTTCACATGGCCTAAAAATAAACCTAAATTGTCTGTAAATGAAGTTTTCCTGGAATACAACCATACTTATTCAATTACAGGTTTTCTAAGACAATTTTCCTGCTACAAAGGCAGAATTTAGTCGTTTCAGCAGAGACCACATCATCTCGCTCTTACAGTTGATTCTTTGGATAGGCAAAAGAAACATCTTCCAGATAATAAAAAAAAAAAACAATTTGACTAATGAGTTATTTGGAAATTCCTGAGTTTTCTGCCTATAAAGTTTCCTGATTTTACTCTGCTACTGCTATGTAGACCTGTCAACTCCATGAAAACTACAGACTTCCTAGGTTATAAGCTGGACAATGAAAAATTATTGTTTCAGCAGAAACTTATACTGTTGCTCAAAGCAGTATGAGATGTCTGGTCCCAAACAAGATTTTTTTTTCTCTTTTTTTGGCTGTCCTGTCAAGGCACACTTCTTCTCAGGAAATTTGTTCCAAACCATCTGGAGTTTCCTAATATGTGTAGTATAATACATTTATATAACATAATTACATAGTACCACCTTCCTGACTTCTCCCATAACCTCCTCTGTGCTCAGAGGGCATATGAAGAGCTGTCAGAGTACTCTTTAGCCTGCTACTGTCTCTTCGCTGAGTGCCAGCTCACATACCTTAGGGAATTGGCCAAAGCCTCAGTTTCTTTTTTATATGTTTCCCTATATAACATAATAGCAGGCAAATAAACCATAACCCAGAAACAGATCTGAGCATCTGTTCTTCTTTAGGGGAAATTTTGTATTTATGAAGGTTGAGTTTGTAAAGACATAGAAACATATCTGAATAAACCATAACACATAACACATACACTTCAAATATTTAACAGATATTGCCTATTTTTTCAGCCTAATTATGTTTTTGAAAGTCAGGCTCAATGATTCGATGCATATACTTCTTTAAACCCATCTTACATTTGCCCGACTAGTATGAGAATACAAACTCATGGATTTGCAAATAAGGAAAATGTTTCTAAAACACATTTATTGTATGAAACTAATGTATATAAGTGACATTAATATAAAAGAATCATAACATCATGACAACTTAAGCAAAAAAATGTAGGTGCTTATCTTTCAGAACATGAGAGATAATAAGTCTTACAGAAGATGTTACATGTAAACTGCCTTGGGTACCGTTTGATGCCCCATTAGAATTGTTCTATACCAAATAAAAAGTGAGTTTAGGTCCCCATACTTCCAAATCTACAGAGTTGCAGAATAAATCTCTATAGAAAAATTGATGCAAAAATTTTATTTGTGTCATTGCAATATTCACAAATCCAAAGCAACTGCACTAATTGGGCATCTTCATCATTGATTTTAATTGTATATGTATGTATAATATACTTATGTACATAATAAATATTGAAAATAATTTATCATTTTCACAAAAATAATTTTAAGAGTTTTAGATTGTGTTAAATTTATACTGTCCTTTGTTTAGAATGAATGAAAATTCTTCATAACCTAATATTTTGAAATAATATAAATAAGGTAAAATAAAAGGGATTACTTTTGCTTCAAGTAATTCCAAAATATCAATGCTTATATCAAGAGAAGGATGTCATTTTAGAGTCTAATAGCAAAGTCTACAATATCAAATAGCATGAAGAAAAACGTAGTCCGTACAAAGTTTCCTAAGACTAGAATTTCAAAGAAAATCATCACAATTCTCTAAAAAAGAAAAAATAAACTCCTTAAAGTAGTAATAGAAGAATAAAAATCCATCACAGGTGTGCCTAGGAAGGATCCTGCCCTATTATCAGTTGCTAGAATAGGAAGACTTTGGAAACCATTAATGTTGTAATTCAATTAAGTAAAACACTTGTCTTTAAAACCTATAGTATGTGAGCAAATACATAAAATCTTCATCGAGTCCTAGCTTTGAGAGCCCCTAATACCACGAGAAAAGGAACGATCCAGTAGGAACCCTATCAATGCAGAGTAATACACTTGATTGAAAGTAGAGTTGCACACTCCCAGCAGGTGAAGGTGTGTTTCCTCATACATCATCTTAATGGCAACATTTTCCACAAAGTGACATGGAGCGCTCCCTTCATATTTCATGAGTTCTATTTGCCTGGCTTCAAAATGCCAAATGTGCCAGTGAACAGCACTTTAATATTCATGGGTTTTTGAGATGGCTTTGACAGTTGTCAAGCAGAGAAATGGCTTCATCAGGAAAGAAGCTGACATGATTTCAGGCACACATAAAAAATCGTGTAGTTGTTCACATATGTATTCTATTTGAAAGGTATTATTTCCATAGTTATCTTCTATGAAAATCATATAGCCATAAAAAAGACATTTGTCACTCTTATTTGCATATATACTTAAAATATAGTTTTTCAGAAAATTTTGTTAACCTCAGACATTTAATAATTTAGCTGTTCTTACAAGTTTGTTTTGAATGGACATAGCCAGGTAAGTATCCTAAAAATTCTGTGGACCATAGGTCATCACAGCATAAATCATACATTTATGTGGATAATTTATAATTTTTTTTCTCAAAAAATTAAAAAATGTAGTTCAGTTTGGGTGGGGAGGCAGCACATTTTTCTTTGGCCCTCAAGGTTAGATTTCTGGGTCTTCAGTCTGTCATTACCATTTCACTTATTAATGCTAAAAATAACATTTAAAATTCACCCATGAAATAGAGTGCATTGCAGTTACTCTAAAAATGTCTATGAAATTTACACATTCAATGGCAGATATTGGTAATATACTGTATAAGATATATACAAACTGTGATGGTTAGAAGCTTGTATGGACCCCAGCCCATCTTTGGGGAGAAAGCATTGCCTGTTGATGCCTTACCTGGGACATCTCACAGCCTCAGGACTGTAAGATTGTAGGCTAATAAATCCCCATTGTAAAAGCCAATCCATTTCTGGTGTATTGCTTTCAACAACTCAACTCATTAAAACACAAACACACATACTTTACAAGATTTTATTTTTTATATCATTTCATTTTATTCTCCCTCAAACCTTATGAGTTGGGAGAAAAAGTAGCATACTCAGCATTGGATTGATAACAATATTTAGCTCCTATTGAATACTTGTCACATGCCAAGTACTCTTTGAAACCCTTTAATGTATTAGCTCAATTAATTTAAGCATTATTATAACCTCTTTAGTGGATGAAATTTAGACAGATTAAGTAATATGTCTATTATTAGGATCTAGATAGCACTTGGTTCTAGAGCCTGGGCTTCAATTTCATCATAAATTTTCAGAATATAAACTACAAGAACCCATTTCACATTCCTACTCTACTATTGTTTTCATTCTTTCTACATACAATGTTCTGTCTTATTTACTTGTGTCGTTATTTAAATGAAATATAACTTTTATGACTTTATTCTTTCAGCCTTGAAAGTAATCCTATTAATAATATGGATTCTTGAAATTAAGGTTGACATCTTCTCTTGTTTTATTCATCTTTTTCTTGTTCTCTAAACTATAAGTATTCAAATAAGCAATAGAGTCAGTAAAGACAGTAGATGGAATGATGGCTTGAGTTTCAGTAATGCATTTAGAGAACTATAAATTTTTAATGGGCCAGTATATGGCTATTTAATCTACATATAAAAATATTCAAAAGCCCAAGTTATTATTTTTTAAAGATTTTTTTCTGTGAAAAAGGATCCAGACCACCCTACTTTGCTCTGACGACATGTGCTGTGACTTAGCATGGATCATTTCAGTGGTTCCTCCTCTATGTGTTTACATATAGGTTGTTCAGCATAGCTAGAAAAATAAACCACCCAATCTCTTATACTGGGACTAGCAGAAATCTTACCAAATTTCAGCTTATAAAGTGATCCTCGTATAGTTCTCTAGTTAGCAATTCTTCCCGTTCTCTGTTGCACCTATTTAGACATTCTTTCCTAAAATATCCAGCCCTCTTCCTTCTGACCACTTTCTACAGAAGGCCATGCCTGCTACTTCACAGGAAAATTAGAAACAAAAGAGGCTATAATTCCTTCAACAAGCTCATGCAAAAAGATATAAAATGCCTTATATGGTTCTCCCTTTTCCTTCTTCCTGCTGTTATGGTGGAAATTGTTCCTTCACACAAAATTTTAATGAATTTGCATGTGCTCTGAATGCTTCACTTACTGTTTCAAAATTGTAGCACTTGTAGTTATGCTTCCTTTCATCTAGATTCCCAAACCATTTTATAATTTAGTATGAGATGCAGTATACTGAAATAGCAAATAATCATCTTGAAATCATGAGCCATACTGCCACATCCAATGACATCACTGCTTCTGTTTCCTAATTCCAAGATAGTTACTCCGCAGTCATTCTCTCATTCACCATTTCAGCTTTATTTGAAAATTCTGACTGAATCTTCCTTGAAACACTCTTTATCTAGGTTTTTCTGACACCATGCACTCATACTTTTCTTGGACTTTTACTTCCAGTCTTCTTTGTGGATTTATGTCTTCATGGTATCTCTAATGTCAGTGTTGTTCACTGTCCATTTTTAAAGTTTTCTTCTGTTCTTACTGAGATACCTGATGTTTTCTCCACCCCAATACCAGTTCCCTTAGGAGAGTTTATATCTTCTTTCTTCCAGTTTTATATATAGGGTCAGTTTCACTTGTATACCAGCATTGCACATCTGTTATTCAGTGCAACCATGCACAGCAGAGCATGCCGCATCTCCTAGTAATATAAATCCACATTCATTTTACAAAAATAGATAATTGAAAGAGAGTATTGGTCAATAAACATGACAGACAGTAAAGAAATGAAAATAATAATGCTAGAAATGAAATTCAAATCTAATATAAATGAAGTTACAGAAAAAATAACTGCCAGTGAGAATGTTCACATTACTTCTGACAGAGACTCTAGATAGTTCTCTGCTGTGAAATATTCTATTATTTCATTCATAATGAGCCTATTTTTCCTTAATCCTGTTTAGCTTGATTGTAGAGAGTTGCTTTATAATAAGTTTATGTTATTATAAAGCAGTATAAATATATGTTATTATAGCAGTAGAGTCATCCCATGGTCAGTCACCACTTGATGTCTTTTCTGTTCAATATGTATCATATCTCTCGGATTTTTCATATATCAACCAATTTTAGATTATGCCATGGATACTGTGAATGTTATAGCTCACAAAGAATGTTGAGTTTCTGTTAGTTTTAGGAGATAATTCATTTAGTTTTCCTTAAATTGCAAACTGTGTTTCATTTGTGACAGAGTTTATGCCTGGATTTTCAAGATCTTGCTTACTGGCTCTGCTTTGGTAAATGCCCTATTTCCACTGGCTATGGCTGTCTAGAGAAACATGTGTTTGCTCTGTTTCTGATTCTTTTGGCCAAAATGGCTATGGTTTTCCATCAGAATTTTAGCCTCCCAACATGGTGAAACCCTGATAATATAAAACTCACACAGGGCCTTTCGCTTTGATTGCATTCCAGTTCCTGAGGATAATTTTGCTTGCTTGTTTGTTTTTTAAAAAAATACTTCATCTAGATTGTATGCTTTTTATTGGTAGAGGGACCTGTTCAATAGAAATTTACTTTGTCATTACCAAAAGTGGAATATCTCCTCCATTTTTTTCAACCGTCATCTCTTAATTTTCTATTCTCAAACTGTATACTTATTCAATTGTTTTATTTCTTGTCTCAAAACACTGTTATAAGTTGTGTTCTTTGCCTGGAACTTCTCGTGTGTTAATGAATGGCTAGTTATCCCTTAGATAGTCTCTTAGGTGCAATATTTTCACAGTAAATTTTCTTAAATGCCCCAAGTCTTATTAAATTGACCCATATATGTGATCCCATAGCATATTTTATCCCTAACTGGACACCATTATCTGGCACATATAACATCCTTAATAAATATTCGTTAAATTAGTTCATTGATAAATCCCATATGTACGTAACCAATTTACCTTTGGGAAACATGAATTGAACACAAAGACTAAGCTAATGAGCACTTCTAATAAAAGAATATCTAATTTTCATGTGAAGTATGAAATTAAATCTATTTTTATAATTCTGTCAAAAAGATAATGCTTGCTGCTTATAACTATGGGGATGTCTATGGATATAAATACATTACTCTGGTAATTCTCTGTCTCCATAAATATTTCAGTAAAAAAGATTGCTAAGTTCCAGGTTTTGTGCAAATGTGGTAAAAGCATATAATTATATAGAGTAACATTTTTCTGTACATTTTTGTATACCAAAAGGATATTGTCAATTTTTATATGGATTCATTCTTTTCTCATATAACTTAGATAATAAAACACTAGAGTGACAATAATCATCTTGTATGTTGTTAACATTAAGAGCAAGATTGTGTTTATCACAAAGCAATACTTTTTATTAGAAGCAGAATTTATAGTAATTTCACATAAAAACATCAATAATAATCTTATACCACTAATAGATATTCTTTTCTCATAGATGGCAGTTATATAGACTTGCAATATAGTTAATTATATTTGACTCATCATTTTCTTTTAATACAGAAGCAATAAAGCACCTAGGAGGCACAATAATTACTTTTTTTTTTTTGAAGAAAGAATGTATATAAGATTCTAGCTTTAGAGATCTATTTCACTGAAAACAAATATTTTATGGCTGGTCATAGCAAGTCTACAGTTGCTCCAAGCAAAATTGACAAATATTTACACACATACCTATAAAGTATTTTACAGGGCCACCAGGAATCAGGTTCCAAGAGTAGTAAAGGTGGGTTTTTCATATAACTATGAAGAAAGTTCATAGGGGGCAGAAAGAATGTTATCTGTCTCACCCCTGAGACCTTCAGATGGAGTGGAAGAGAAGTCTATAAAAGACAGCACAAACAGTGCACCTGAGAAAATATTTTAAGAGAGGCAAGTGAGAACTGAGAAATTAAAATAACCCCTGGAGATTCCCAGATAAAAATGCAGAAGACAGTTGAGGGTTGGGAAAGTTCTGCTTGAGCAGAGAGAGAAATTTATTAAGGTCAATATGGAATTGTGATTGCCCACAAGGAGATAACGCCTAAGATAACTCATTTATAAAAATGTGTTGATTGTTTCTAATTTAAACACGTTATCATCCAAAGTAATTTCACTGGGACGAGGTAAATTTAGGTGCTAATTTTTGGCAAGAGAGCACCAACAACAGATCTACCAAAAAAAAAAAAAATCTTACTTTAGATTTTAAATGATAAAATGATTGCAGACTGTCTACATTTGATTAAATGCATCCACAAAAATATCAGCCTTTTAGATAGCACACACTTATGAAATCCTAATGTAGTCTATTGTAATGAGTGACACGTTGTGAAAGAAACACGCAGACATGATCTCTGGGAGCCCAGTGGCTACTGAAAGGGCACATTGGAAGGGGGGATGAAGGACAGTAAGAAAACAAGGCATTAAGAGTCTTTGCGTTTACAGGATCTTGTGTATGAAAGATGTACTTAAATGTCAGTAATTAACAATTTTAATATCGGGATACTATTTTTAGCATTGTTAACAAATATTAAAAGCATTCACCAGTGTGCTCAACTATGTATTTGGTGTCAGTTTTTTCAGTTCATTTTTTTAATCAGTTTTGTGGCTTGCTAAGAACTTTGTTCCCATTTCCATGCCATTTACATTTTTCATTAAATCCCCTCAGTCTTTACTTCTCCATACTGAAAATTCCACTCTCTTTTAGTTTTTTTAATTACAAAATATGCTTCCTCTCTCTTTCACTTCCTTCAAAATAAATATTAAAGTGAGGAAAACAATCTTCTTATTGCTTCAAGCTGCTGTTGTGAGACTGACCAAAACTAATAATTATGAAAACAATAGCTAGTTTTTTATACTGTGATATCCACATTTCCTTGAGCTATAACTCTGGTTAATCCTTATACTAATTGTTCAACATGAGTGACAATATCTTTGTTTTTCCACTGATGAAACTGGAATTCATAGAGTCTAGTAACTTGCCAAGGTTTTATGACTAGAAACTGGCAAAGCTGGAGATCTAACATGAGCCCCCTATTCTTTCTTCATGGAATACTTCCATATTTGATCATGATTGCTTGCTAATACCTTAAGATAATTAAACTACAAGCATACCTTGTTTTATTGTGTTTCACTTTATTGCACTTTGCAGATATTGTGTTTTTTACAAATTGAAAGTTAGTGGCAACCCTGCATTGAGGTCTGTTGGCCTCCTTTTCCCAACAGCATGGGCTTAGTTCATGTTTTTCTGTCTCATTCTAACTCTCACACTATTTTAAACTTTTCCACTATTATTATGTCTGTTTGATCTCTCATCAGGGACCTTTGATGTTACTATTGCAGTTGTCCTGGGGCTTCATGAACGGTGCTCATCTAGGAAGGTGAATGTAATGATAAATGTTATATATGTTCTGACAGTTTATCAGCTAGCCATTCCTATCTCTCTCCTGCTCTGCTCTCCTTATTCCTTGGGACAGAACAATATTGAAATTAGACCAATGAATACCCTACTAAATGGCCTCCAAGGGTTAAAGTGAAAGGAAGAGTCCCACGGTTCTCACTTAAAATCAAAAGCTAGAAATGATTAAGCTCAGTGAGGAAAGCATGTTACAAGCCAACCAGGTCAAGAGCTATATCTCCTGCATAAAACAGTTAGCCAAGTTGTGAATGCAAAGGAAAAGTTATCTTGAAGGAAATGAAAAGTGATACTACAGTAAACACATGAATGATAAGAATGCAAAAACAGCCTTTTTTGCTGATATGGAGAAAGTTTGAGTGGTCTGGATAGGAGATAGAACAAGCCACAACATTCCTTAAGCCAAAATCTAATCCAGATCAAGAACTAAACTGTCTTTGAGTCTGTGATGGCTGAAAGAGGCGAGGAAGCTGCAGAAGAAAAGTATGAAACCAGCAGAAATTGGTTCATAAAAAGTTAAAGAAAGAAGCTATTGCCCTAATATAAAAATGCAAGGTGAAGCATCAAGTGATGACATAGAAGCCGCAAGTTTTCCAGAAGATCTGGCTAATATAATTGATGAAGGTGACTTTACTAAACAGCTGATTTTCAAGATAGATGAAACAGCCTTTTATTGAAAGAAGTTGCCACTTAGGACTTTCATAGCTAAAGAAGAAAAGTCAATACCAGGCTTTAAAGTGTCAAAGACAGGTTGGCTGTCTTGTAAAATTATGGCCCAGCAACTGATAATTTGGTTTCTCATTATTAATCAAAGTCATTTTCATCTTTCCACATACAGTTGTGATTGCATGAGTTGGGAACACTTTTAATTTGATTTATGCATCCATAGGAATCAGAAAGTTCTTAGCCACAATTGCAAAGGAAGTGGTTAACTTAGAATGGGTCAATCTCTGTACAGAGTCTGTTCTTTGCAAAGGCAAACATTTGACCTTTTCTTTGAAGTCATCTTACTGCTGGGTTTCTTCACATTCAGTGTACAGCAGGCTATCACTTACATTAAGGAAAAGTTGTATACGCTATTTTTTTTTTTTAATTTTTTTTTGTTTTGCCTAGGCAAGCACCAAAATCGAACCCAGGTCTCCATCATGGCAGGGGAGAACTCTGCCTGCTGAGCCACCGTGGTCTGCCCATGCATACATTATTTTAATACATTTTGTCAAAGAGAATATTTGCAAGGTGGCATGTCCAAAATTAAAAGGTTTAAGCAGAATCTAAAAGGCTTTTCATGATAAGAATTAGCTTAAGTTATTCACAGATGTTTGCAAAATCATTATTAGCAGAATTAAAAAAATACTGCTGTGTGATGATATCCTAATTACACTTTTTCCTTTCTCCAAAATTGACAGGGCATCTGATTCAAAGGTATTTTATGATTAACAGAATTATACTCACTACATTAGAATAATTTCATTGAAAACATACTTGTCGATCACTTGCTCTGTGGCAGGCTCTTTGGTGCAGGTGTACGTTATAAAAATTAAAACTTGCTTAGAGTAATTGTAAAGAACATGTATGAGGTAAATTAAAGATGTCACAAATACATTGATACTCCTCTCCTTGAATTTTTCTGGCCTGTACTTGTACCAATGTAAGATGGTGGAAATGAGGGTATGCCATTTCATGGTCTAGTGTTGAAGACCAGCTTTGAAGAAGACTGGCAGCTGATGAAAGACTCCTCTTGGAGTCTTGAGTTCCAGGTGAGAAGTTTGACTATCATGAAACTTCTGCACTATAAAGAAACCAAGGACTGTCTCCTGGGAAAGTCACTTGGAAAGGCCATGAATAGAAAACAAGAGATACTCGGCCAACTCCCAAGCTGATACCCTAGACATCATGGAGCTGAGATAAGTTATCTCCAGTGTGTCCTCTCCAAATTCTTGACTCCAAAATTTATGAACTATAACACTAACAAAATTTACTTTTAAGCCTCTCATTTTTGTATCTTTGTTTTACAGCAATAGATAAGAGAAAGTATTAGCATTGAAGAATCTGGTACTTTCTAAATATTTGTGGTGGGCAAGTTTAACCGTTTAAACTTAAAATGATAGTGTCCATTTTAAGCTATCATTGAAGATTAATTAGACAATGCCTTAATACCCATAACCTGTATATGACACATAAAAATAATGAGCTTTTGCCTCTATAATTTTTATTTCCAGTCCTGGCTTCTCTTGTGAGACTGAATAATTTTCCATTTTATGGATGCAATACAATTTATTTATCCAGTCACCTACTGAAGGACATTTTGGTTGCTTTCCATGTGAGGCAATTATGAATAAAGATGCTATAAATCTTAATGTGCAGATTCCTGTTCAGACAGCAGTTTTCAACTCATTTGGGTAAATGCCTAGGAACATGATGCTGGATTGTATGGTAAACTTACGTTTAGCTTGGTAAGAAACTGCAAAACTACCTTCCCAAGTAGCGGTGCATTTTGCTTACCCATCAGTAGTAAATGAGTGTTCATCTTGCACCATATTCTTGCAGGATTTGGTATTGCCTGTGCTTAGATTTTACCAATTCTAATTCATTATATGGTGTCATCCGTTCTTGTTCTAATTTGCATTTTCCTAATGATCTATGATACTGAGCATCTTGTCATATCCTTATTTTCCATCTTTGTATCTCCTTTGGTGAGTTGGCTCTTCAGATCTTTTGTCCATTTTGTAAATGGACTGTTTTCTTATTGATGAGTTTTTAGGAGTTTCAACATAAAATAACTTGATGGGCTTTTGATAGGGATTCCAATAAATCTATAGGTAAAGTTTGGAAGAATTGTTATCTTAATAATATTGAGTCTTCCTATCCATGAACATGCAATATTTTTCCATTTATTTAGCTCTAATTTTATTTCTCTCATTGTAGTTTTCCTCATATGATCTTTTACATATTTTTGTAGGTTTATACCTAAGTGTGTCTCATTTTTTATGCTAATGTAACTAATATTTTGTTTTTAATTTCAAATTCCAAATATTCATTGCTGGTATATAAACAAGCAATTGCTAATTGCGTAACAACCTTGTATCCTACAACTGTGCTGGACTTGTTTATTAGTTCCAGGAGGGTTACGTTTTTTGGTCAATTCTTTGGTATATTCTATATGGATAGTGATATCAGCTGCTACAAAAGAAAATGTATTTCTTCCTTAACAATCTGTATAACTTTTCTTTTCTTAAAATACCAGTACAGTGTTGAATAGGAGTGGTGAAAGGAGACACCTTTTCCTTGTTCCGGGTATTAGCAGAAAAGCAACTTATTTCTCACCATTAAGTATGGTATTAGCTTTAGGTTTTTCGTAGCTATTCTTTAACGAGCTGAGGAAATCCCCATCTCTTCCTAATTTACTAAGAGTTTTTATCATGATTGAGTCACTTACGTTTTTTCTAGGCACTTCGAGTACGTTCTGTATTGCCTTGTACCTGCTTCTCTTCCTATATTCCCCATGTTTATAATGGTGTTCCAACTTCTTAGACCCTCCAGCAAAAGCCTCAGACTCACTTTTGATGCTTCCCTTTTCAATGCCTAAAAAAATTTCTTCCTTCTCCATACAAAATAACTCAATTTTCCCACTTTTCCCTCCACTGCTACCATCTTTCTTTTTTTTTCATATTTTTTTATTGAAGAAAACAAACAATTCACTTAGAACCACCAAAAAGGGATAGTAGTTAGTTTAACTATAGACATATTTAAATAAAGTATCCATATGATTATTGTAAATCCTGTGTTTCGGCAGTGAGTTTCATAAACCAATTTAAAATTAAGGCAACAAGGAAAAAAATCTACATGTTCAGATAGGAAAGTTCTTAAATTCTAAGTACTAAAAACTAACTTAGATACCATTTGATCAGCTGTCAATGCTGTGAATGTTCTCAAGATATCAAGTAGAAAGTTCTTACAAATATCTGCATTGCTATAGTATTGACCTATGTTACTAAATATTTTCCTGATTTCAGGAAAATTGCTCCCATCTTTCTTAACCCCTCATCATCTCTCTACAATTCCAAAAGCCTCCTTGTTCATTTCACTGCATACTTTTTCTTGCTCCATCAGCTTTTGCCCTCTAATCTTTCATACTGCGATAGTTAATCTCTACAAAGTGAAAAATTGGTAATCACTGCATGCTTAAAAGCCTTCGGTGGCCTCAACAGGAAAAATTTCAAAATCTTAAAAATGATCCAAGATGTGGCCTTTTCCACTTTTCCTTACTGATGACAAGCCCCCAGTTTTTTGGGGTCACGGCTTTTCAGCCACATGAGTCATTGGCCTATTTTAAAAGCGTTCCATGCCCTTTACCATCAGACGGATTTTGCAAAGCCTATTCCTTCTGTACATTCTCACTCGGTTAACAAACAATCATGTATGCTGTTGTGGAAATACCTTTTCCTCGGGAAAGTGCTATCTGACAAACCAATGTCAAATTAAATTCTCTTAACTGTGATCTCTTTAAACATTCTCTTCTTCATGAAAATCATTCAATTGTAAAGGATTTCTTTTTGGGGTTCTATTATATACTCTTTGAATCAGTTGAGGCTTAGAATGGGTCAAAAGGAGAATCCACTAATGAAAGGTCCTGGTAAAATATGATACAAGTCCCATCATTGTCAAGGGTTAGATTATAATAGAACACTGTATGTCACAGTGGGGTGTGATATATGGCTGTATGCATTTATTAGTCCGCATTTACACAAATATGTGTTTACATGGTTGCCTGACTATATATACATATATTGTTTTTAATCTTTCAAAGATTTTATTTGTGAGATTAGACAGCGGGTTATTACTGTTTACTATATGGAGCAAGAACTAACTCCAACAAACATTTGTTTGGTGCCTAAATATTTCTGACACTCTTCTAGGAATTGGAGTTAAATGAATTATACCATAAGGAAAAGTGTTCTCCACCTGATCTTCATAGGAAAGATTTTTCACAAATCACTAGCAAAGAAGTTACAAATGAGAAAAACTTTACAACTTTGAAGCTTGGGTTTGCTTCCATGATCACAAGCAGATCTTTACTCTTACTTGATTTGGGTTGTTTTAATTTTTAATTGCCATGAATTTATGAGACACTTATAAAACAGGGAAATGTAAATAATCCCTAGATGTTGAGAGCATGTTTTAAAGAGATTTGAAAAACCTAGGTTGGAATAGAACCAGTATCTCTGTGTGAGAAGGCAAGCAGGCTTGGGGGGTTATGGAGCTGCAAGTTAAACTTTCTATTTAGCAATGAGATCTCGACTGACACTCAGACCCTTCATGAAAATATTAAAGGATAAAAACACATCGATCCTAAGTCTTCCAAATCTTTTGTTCTACAATATTATAATTATATTGTTGTCTAAAATTCCTCCTGGCCACATCCTATTAATTTAAAGTCGTGTGATAAAAATGTTTAAGCACTAAACATTGATATCAATTGTCATGATAATAATTTATGCCCCTTTAAAGTCAAACTTTAAGCGTTTGGACCGTCATTTAATTTTATTTTTGGTGTCATGGTCCAAAGCTTATAGTGAAGCTCATTAAGACACCAGAATTAAGGCAACTTATCCTGACAATGTAAATTTTATCTTTAGATATTAAGCCTTTCACATAAAGAAATCTCAAAGACTTGAAGAAACAATTGAAAAATAGAAATTACAGCAATGTATATGTCATATTTCTTTAGCAGTAAATTACTTATTCGTTAAATTATTCATTAAAGCTCAATTTATAAATATTATATTGTCCTAATATTTAAAAAGTTTTACTCTGTTTTTATGCTTGTATGTGATGGAAATAGATGAGATTAATTTTGATTTTTTTCATGCCAGTTGATTCTCTAGGTTCTAGCTAGAGGTATTAACTTTTTGTAATAGAATTTAAACAATCCTAAACTCAGGTACTTGCCAATGAAATTCACATAACGTGGCCTACTCAATAAGTTTAGTTTGCGTGACTTTGAGAAATGGAATTAGATAATTCTCTCCATTCACATAGATGAAGCATTAAGATCTATAAAATGATTGTTTCAATTAGATCTTGTATATAATATCAGCTAAGGTGCACACATTGTTGTTTGCTGAGTAAAAAAAAAAAAAATCCTCTCTGTCAAACGTATCAGCCCTAAGCTCTGCTGTTTATCAGCAAGTGTCACTTAGATGTGTTTATCTTATTCATATAAATAATTTTTGTTTATGTTATATAACAAGGCTATATTTTATCTTGATTTACTATAATGGAATATAGTATTTCATTACATGGGAATATCTTGATTTTCAAGATCAAGCAAACGTGCTCTTACTATTTTCGATATTTTATTAGAAGGCATTTGAAACCACTTAAATCTGCCTTCTTTTTCCATCTTCCTATAACATCATACAGTGTGTGCTACTGAATGGTCCTTTTAGACGTAACAGTCCCTAAGACTAGCCTGATCATACGTGGTCTTGCATAGAGGAACAGATGGATGGAATGTTATTGCCACAGATTGTTTCCATATTTTATATCTGTGGAAAATATGAAGCGCTAATTGTATTGTTTGAAAATGCATTGATTTAACATCATTTAATATAAAAGTTGCTATGATACTAATGTCTTGAGGCCTTTGCTCATTTAATTTGGAAGCAATATCATTGAAATTCTGAGTCAGAGTCTGACATTTGTCAGATGATATCAGTATGTTAAATATGTGAATAAAAAGTAATTTTTTGTCACATCATGAACACAAGTGTTTCCTAACAACACATACTTCAATATTCATATAAAACAGATACTGTGTTAGACTTGAAGCTGCTATTCATTTATAGGCGTGTGTACTGATATTTGACTTTCTACAGCATAAAAATACTTCCATACTAATTCAAAGCTAATAATCAAATATAGATTTCTTGGAAATTCACATTAAAATTTCATTATGATGGGTTTTTAAGAAGTAAACCTTAAATTTAACATAATCCTGAATATGCATAATAATTGAAGGAAGTATTATAAAAGAAAATTGACTTTCCTTATTATTCCCCCAAAATAAGGAATATCTACTGAATATGTTGGCATGTTTTCTCCTGGATATACTATGCATATTTATAAAAATAACCCTATATAATTGTGATAATGACATTATGATTAATATACATCTTTTTATATGTTCATATATATTTATTATAACTTTTCATTATCATTAAGCATATTTGATTAGTATTTGTATGACCATATAGTATTTCATAACATAGGCATATCTTGATTTACTTACATATTTTCCTTTTTATGTTTTGTTTCTGTTTTTTTTAAAATATGAAGCTGAGATTTAAAGATAAGAATGAAGCACCCTTATAAAGAAGTCATGAGGGTGGCTGCCGTGGCTCAGCAGGCAGAGCTCCGACCTGCCATGCTGGAGGTCTGGGGTTCAATCCCTGGTGCCTCCTGCCCATATGCAAATTAAAAAAAAAAAAAAAGAAGTCATGAGAAGGCTTGGAAGTCTTTTTGGAAGCAGAACGGAGAATGGTATAACTTGAGCTGAATACATTTGGGGTTGGTCCAATATGCAGGAGCTTAATTGTGCACATTAGTGGAATGGAGAGGCTGGGTTTGGTTTTCACTCTGATACAATAAGTAATCCATACACAAATTCAGTAGAAAGATGATATGATCTCATTTATATTACAAAAAAATATACAATAATAATTGCGTCTCATGAGGAGAATGGTTTATAGGAGGCAGGAATGTAAATCATGTAAATAGCTGCTGCTGGCTTGAGAGATGGAGGTGTTTCAGTTGGATCACATCAGTGGCGTTTGAAAGTGCATCGATTCAAAACAGCACTGGAGGCAGAATTGTTGATGGATTAAATGTTGAATGTTGGAGAGGTGTGAGAATTAGTTAGAATGGAGTCAAAATTGTCCTGCTATTTGGGGTAGATGATGGTATCAGTTGCTTAGATGAAAGAATTGGTTCGGTTGAGGATTGCATTTGTATGTGTTTGTATTTGTTTATAAGAGTGGGTGTTTGTTTATTTATTTATTTAATTTTGTTTTTGGCATGGGCAGGCTCCGGAAAACGAACCCGTGTCTCTGGCATGGCAGGCAAGAACTCTGCCACTGAGCCACTGTTGCCCTACTTACTTATTTTGTCTTTGTTTTGTTTTCAGTGAGGTGAGGGGACCTTTGCATGTCCATTTATGGTAATTTTCTATCCTATTGGGCATCTAAGCAAAGAAGTTAACTTGCATTAGAAAAAAAAGTGCCTGGAACTCAAGGGAAGGGAGAACTAGAGTAATTGTTAGCATAGATATAGTATTAACAATCTTGATGCTGAGTAAAATCTTCCTGCAATAGAGTATATGTAAATAAGAAAAAGAGGCACAACACTGAGCCTTAGTAGGCAAAAAGTAATAACAGTGATTGGGCAGCAGCTTAGGAAAGCACCAAAGCACCAGCTCATTGTAATTCTGGGAACTTGATAAGAAAATATTTCAGCAAGGAGGGAATTGTTCAATGTTTGAATTTAACAGTAGATTTTCTGAAAACTTTACATTAAAACTATAGTAGGAGCCTCTCAGGATGGCTTTTCATTTTGATTATGAAATTACCTTTTGGTTTAGGATATTTTTTGACACTTGAGAAAGTATTCTTTTATATATGCATTTATAGAGGCAGAGCTTTAAGAACGGTTTTTAAGGACGAGCACTGCATTTTGTGAAGAGCCCTTCTGAATGTCAGCATTCTGCTTGTGATACCGTAGGGAGGGGTGGCTTGGAGTAGAGGCGGCAGTGCTCGTCCCTGAGGTCTGCACTTAGATTCCACTTCCATGTTTACTTAGCATGGCAATGGGAAACTCATATTCTAAGAGAACTTAAGGACATATTTTTAAATGTTTAAGGAGGGATGCTTTGTGGAACACAGGACTGAGGCATGGAACCTGCCTGGGTAGCTCACACCTCTCACAATTTTTATGGAGCAATTGAAGAAAGTGTTTCAGGAGCTCAAACTACAATTCTTTATAACAATGAACCTAGTTTGGACTGACAGAGATGTTTCTAGATTTTCAGTTGTCTTTCTTCTTAAAAAAAAACAACTATGTTTATTGCTTTGCCTCAGCCCTCTATCCTGCATTATATGACAGCCGTGACTTTGCTAGCCTTGCCCTTTTTTCAGATTTCATCCCTGTGCTTGGCAGAGGGTGAGGGTCAACTTCATTAGACTTTTATTATTTAGAAATCTCCTATATAGTTGTTGTGAAATAATGGAGAAAATTATTGATTATTGAAACAGTGACCCTAACCGACTGAGAATGAAAAGCTGCTTCCCTTGAAATCCTTCCACTCCCTTCCTTTGCTTTAATTGACAGATCCCACAGCTGTCACTCTTGCCTTGCCCTGCTTCCTGCAGCACTGGATTGATTCTCTGGGAAAGTTGGTGAGGCAGCTGCTCGTGAGTCTAATTTTTCCATTCAGCTTTACTTTCCATTAAACAGACAACACCATCTCTTTCTCAGCAAAGATATATGCCGCAGAAGTACACAAACAAGTCCTGGAGCCTAGGGCATTCATTATAAACTAGAAATACCGTAAACATTTGTTATATCAGAAATAGCAGACTGCACACCACTGACCAAACAACAGATGTGTCAGAATGATGCATTAGTTGAATTTTTCCTCGCTTTCCTCTTCCTTTTCTACCTGAGGAAAACAACAACAACAGCGAGGTAGTGGTTAGAAAAATAAAATAAATTACAGTCTGAGACTGAGTTGCAGAGCAAATGCTATCAAAACTCTGTGCAAATCTAATAAAGAAAATGGTTAGAAGTCATTCCTTTTCATGTTTATTGATTTTAGCAGCCAATATCATTATTATCTGGAAGAGAAACAAGTTTATTATGAAGTCCCAAAATATTAAGTTAAAGGAAGGGCAAAATGAAGATAGTTCTATATTTGAAGATACACTAAACTCATCAACTAATATCAAAGAACAAAGAAGTAGTAAATGTTACTCAACTTGTTAAAGTTTCATGCATTTCTTAAAATACATAGGTTGCATAAAAGAGGATGAAATGTTAAGCTTTTAAAAAATGATCACATTTATATTGAATTAAAATTAAATTTTAAAATGAGGCAAGGATGAGTGAAACATCTTTCCTGCTGAGCAGATCAATTTATATTTACTAATGTTATTTAGTTCCTGAAGCTGCCTGAAAATATACAGAAGATTTACCAATGAAATTGCAAACTCCTCATACATGCTCCGCTAAGGCAGGCAGAAACTTAATAAATATGCTTAAATGAGTGAAAGACCAACAAATTTTAAAGCAATTTATAGAGACTAAGTCATCAACACAGAATACCTGGTCCGCTGGCTACCCCCTCAAAATAATATCCTGTCACTATAATGCCCCATTACTATGCTGATGTTCAATAAAAAAGCAAAGAGAAGGTCAACCTCCAGGAACTTTTTTTAAAAGGAAGTATAATTATAGGGTAGCCAATGAGAGCACCATGCCTCAACTCGCAGATATGTCCACACCTCTCTCAGATTGAATTCTTTAGTCTGTTCCTGCATTTCGGAAGCAAAAATTCATCAGCATAGCTTAGATTCAAGTGATTTCTGCCAACCAAAGCTATTTCCCCTACCAGAGAAGCTATAATTATAGACTGTCCTAAGTGAATGATTCTGTCATGTGTGCTAATTATCAGTAACACCATCAACTGGACGTTTTCCCATGAGCTTGGACTAAGTGCATAGTGTAGCATGCCATGGGGTGTCAGAAAAAGATGTTTTCGAGAACTAAAATCTTTCTTAACTGTAACTGCTTAACATTTCTGCATTTTGGAATAATAACCAATCTGTTCCAAAATCTTCTGCTTAATTTTTTTTTTTTTTTGGCAAGATACAGGAAGGCGCTTCTGTAAACCCACGCCAAGCACTAACTGCATGCAAAGCCGAGCACTCCAATTTGCATTCTCCAAAAAAGGACAGCTCAACCAGATTTAATGTATTTTGGCTGGCAATTTGTATGCTTAGTCTCTGCCTAACATACTTTACTTTGAAAGAGCCAAGCAATAAAGCCTAGAATTATAGTTTATTATAGGAAGCCTGATAGAGTTGTTTACACTGATATTGTAGCAGCTCTAGCAGCAGCATAATTTGTATCTTAAAGAGATGGGAGTGTTCCTTGCAGACACAAAAAGAATGTGGGCTTTACAGTGATTCTTTGAGAGGACTCATCTTTTCTACTTTTCTGCAAATACTCGAGCATTTTGGGGTCATTTCACCATTTATATATAATCATAAAATATATTTCTTTGTGCACCTAATTTGATGTTTAAAATATTATGACTTTATAAAACAAGATTTTATTTTTAACAAATAATTCATAGGAAGTTTACCTCAGTTAATTTTGCTCCAATTGTTGGTTTCTTTCCCTGCATATGCTTGACTAGAGACTATAAATGAAGAAAGGATCAAAGCAGAGAAGATATTTTACCCATTTTTAGTCATTAAATTCTTTCTCATCTGCCATTAGATTATCCTCTTTACTTTTAGCAAAGTAGCAATTGTCATACCCTTTGGTTTTACTTTTATTTGGGCATGGGCAGGCACCAGGAAATGAACCCAGGTCTCTGGCATGGCAGGTGAGAACTCTGCCTGCTGAGTCACTATGGCCCACCCTAGATTTACTTTGATATTGGTCTTTTTTGGAAATTCTTATTCAAATTAATAAATATAAAGTTATTGTATCAGTAAGAAGCTATGCAGTCATAGAATGGTGCATAATGGTGTACCTTTCAACACTCAAGGGTGGAAAGATTTAATTTCATTTTACCTAGGCTCTCAAAACCCCAATTCTCTTCAATTTTGAAAAATGTGTTCTTGTTCATTCAATGTAGTATATTTATTTCCAATGAAAATTGCATTTTCTTTTGAGTAAATCCTCTGTTAAATGTAGGGAACTCCCCATTCATGTTCTCCTTTTTCTTTTGGATGGAGGACTTACCTTTCATTGTAGACTTTAGGTTTGGTTCCGTGGGAATCAGCCCCTGAGATGCTGATCCAAGTGTAAGCAAATGGCTCATCTGGGCCATTTTCCCAGGGGATACTGAGAGGGCGGGGAATGGAGAGAGGGAAGGCACGATGGCCTGTAGAGGTGACTCTCAAGCACATCTTCAATGTGCATCCTGGGTTTATTCCTGCTGGGAAGTTCTGGGAATGTGTAACAGCGCACCTCGATGTTTCCCCTGAAGCATAAGGGCTGGAGCAGTTACGGTGCCCCAGCTTTCCTAGGCTTAACTGATGCTTCTGGGCAAAGGCAGCGGAAGTGTTGGTTCTCTGGCACTTCGGGAAATGGCAGGGCAGAGCAAAGCCTCAGGAAGGGGTGCTCATGGGGGTCAGCCTTGCAACCACGAGTAGCCCCTGAGGAGCCCTGGGCACCATCCCAGTGCCTGCTACATCCACCACTGTGGCACCAGTCAGCTCCGCGCTCCTGACTCTTCTGCTGGTATTCATCCCTGAGAAGTAAAATACATTTTAACTTCATTATTCTAATAAGTAATTTTACTGCAACTCCTTGGGCATTAAAGCAAACGGACAAGTAACAAAATAACTGGCTCTCGCTGCGTATAGTTTGGGAAGCACTGTTGTAGAAGGTTGGACCCCAGACCTCATCTACCCGTCCTGGAGAGTGAGCAATCACGATTTCAGATTGTTTTAGGAGAGTGCTATGCAGAGAGGATTTGTGTTTCGCTTCCTTGGCAAGCACGAGGACATGACAAGCTTCTTTTAGAGCTGGGCTAGAGCGCAACCTTGGAGACAAGTGGACACCTCAACAAGCTTTAGGAACAGTAGCCCAGAGCTCCAGATTCATGCTATACTGCAACCACCACTGGCCTAGCAGATCCTGGTGCAAGCTTCCAGCAGAAGAGTGCATGGTGCCAGAGCCTGGAAGCCTGATCCCCACCAGAAGCACAGAGCAGCAGTGAAGACTAGGACATGAAATGGCCAGTTAGTCTCATGGATTCCGACTGAAGAGTTAGGACTTCAGGGTCATACTGTCATCTGTTTTGCGGCACTTTCACCAGGGGTAGGTTAGCTTTCCCATCACTTCGCAATTGGAATCTGTTCAGCCTGGCTTCTGGCAGGGCTGTGATTTATGATATTTGAAGTCAAAGTTTTAGTATTCAGAAAGTCTTTTTCTTCGAAAAGTTTTTTTTTCTATATTATTGTCACTGTTAATATACACATGCACACACCGTTTTTTTTTTTTTTTTGATCTAGCCTATGTCCCTTCCATTTGAAACAATGCTTTTGTTAAGTAGTTGCTCCTGTGATTATTAGGGGAAAGGGAATGGATTCCAGCAAGCAAAATGAAAGATATCTTATTAAACATATTAAATAATATTGAAGATTAATGCTTCTCAATGCAGTGGCCAATAAATAGTAAAAATAAAGTAGAACAAAAAATAAAATAAAATAAATAGGCCTAATTTTTAAGAAACATGAACTCAAGTCCAATCAATGACCTTTTCCATGAGCAATTTATAAATTTGTGCCTGGAATGATAATCTCAGTATCGAATATGTGGTATTGTGAAACTTTGGGAATTTCCAAAACATATTTTATGTTGAAAGCTATTTGAAGTCTGTTTGAAACCAGGTATGGCTTCAAGTTGCAGATCAGTGCAGGTGGCCCCCTGGGGCAAGCATGCGCTGTCTCCGGGAACTTCATCTTACTGTGCAGCAGACATCCAGAACACGTGGGCACTGGCTGGCAAGGAAGCCAGGAAGGGGAGGCTTGAGGCAGGCATCCTCTGGAAGCTGCTCCCTTCAGTGCCTGTGGTGTCCGCGCTCACAGCTCAGGGCTAGTGGAAATAATTATTTTCTTAGAGGGCTGATGAAAGAGACACGAACATGTTGTCTAGGCCTGTTAACAAAGAGCCTTAAAGCACATCAGCACTGTTTACCCCAAAACGAGCCTACCCCCTGTATTACATTACTATCACAGTGATCCTTGGACAGTTGGTGGAGAGAATTCTATACATGCTAATGAAACACACTCTTTCCACTCTCCGTGGGAATCAATGCCCCAGAATGGAGGCCACATCTTAGTAACTTCTGTCTTCGTGAATGTTCTAAATCTTTATAATTAATACATAACATGCATCCAGGGGCCAAATAAAAAGCAACAATCACAAAATGTGGGTTCCTAAAATAATGTATGGTCATACAGAAATAAAATCCAAATTAATAAGACTACTCTAAAAACACCGTAATAGTAATTAATAAGACTATTCTAAAAGCACCATAATAAAACAACTATCATTTGCCCATGTTTAAGAATAAAGATTGATTTCTAGAACCCAATAAAACATTCATGTGGTATTGACAACTTCTGAGAAAAAGTCATGAAAAGTTGACTTGACATGCAGTTATTCCATTATAAATAAAACGAACATTGCCATATGTTTATATTCCATCTGATTTTTTTCCTGAAGCCAACTGCTTTTTGAAGTACTTAAGTGGTTTACCCATTTGTTTTGCATTTTTATTATCAGTGTGCATTGAAGGCATTTTAGATTATGCCCATTAATTTTTATCTTAATCTGTTGCAAATATTCTCCCAGGTTGATAGAATTTTAGTTTTATGGTGTTAATAATGTAAAATATTTTATTTTTATAAAGTAAAATTAAATATTTCAGTTTGGTTTTGGTCTTTGTTTCTTTTTTGTTTTCAATTTATTTTTAAAGAACAAGTAACTTTTGCCTAGCCTATATTATTTTATTAACTTTAAAATACTAATTGTAGTATTATTATTATTTTACTTATTTATTTATTTGCATGGGCAGGCACCAGAAATTGAACTAATTGTATTTTTTTAACAACCAAATTTTATTTATCTGGAATGAAGTGAAACATGAATACAAACTGTGTTTTATTTCATAATTTTTTAAATTTTGCAATAATCAATTTTACCGAAGTTTTTTTGTGGCATAATCCCTTTCTTAATGAAAGACCTGTGATTGTTTTAAACCCTTCATTATGAACACATGAACAAATGGAGAGGGATCTTTTCTCTCTATCTTTTTTTTTTTTTATATATATCTTTTCATTCTAACATTAGTCTTAGTGTTAGATTTTATTTTATTTTTTTTTTGCATGGGCCTCAACTGGAAACAAACCTGGATCTCCAGCATGTCAGCAAGAACTCTGCCTGCTGAGCCACCATGGCCCGCCCTTAGTATTAGTTTTATTAGTACATTTATTAGTATAATATCTAGCATTAATATTAGTTGCATCCTTACTTCATTACTGTAGTCTTTCTCTATGTCACACTATCTGGCCATACATATCTCCCTAATTTTTATTTCTTTGTAAAAACAATTTTTTCTAGTCTCATAACACATATATCGCAGAAATAGTTAACGCATTTTTTAAAAGTTAGTGGACAAAAATAAGATCTCAATAAAAATCAATCTTTCCATCCAGCAACAGAATACTTTTCTCCTTTTATTCAAATTTCCTTTCATTCTTTTTCATTAATATTTTGCAGAAATTTCCATTGTATTTTATTTTCAAATTGATTTATTTTTTCACAAGAAGGAATTGTTTTGTGTATGTGTGTATGTAAATATATTACATCAATCTGCTAAAATTTATTCTAGTACCTGACTTTAGTTTACTCTCTTGAAATTTTTTTGTTTAATTTGTAATAACAATGACTCCTATTCCCATAGTTACCACTGCTTATTGCTGTTCTATGTATTTAAAAATCAATTTGCTCATTTCTTCTCTGTTCTATATTTGCCTTTTTAATATAGTTTTATGATAAAATGACAACCTTATATCTTTCTTACCCTTCATATTTCTTGAGGCCACTTTATCCCTGCCACATGGTTTGACTGCATCTTCTAGGTCAGGGAAAAAAAACATTTAGAAGATGGTGAGCATTTGTTTCTGATCATTTCTCCCTTTTGATTCACTGCTTGCATGGCCCAAACTCCAAAATCACTGAGATCTTTCATTGAAATGTATTGACACCCTCCTCCATCTGAGACTTCAGAGACAAGTGACAGGTGCCAGGCTACATTGCTCTCAGTTGAGGGAAGATCAAGGACCTAATGTCTTGAAAAGAGCCATGTCTACCTATCCAAGCTTGTCCAATTTCACATAGTTCTTAGATGCCTAGAGGACAGGGCCAGACAGTCTCTGGAGAGAGGAATTCTTTGGAGAAAGGAGGTACTTGTTCCTGCTTACTTATGCTTGTTCCTCCTCTGTGAGAGGAAGGCTCCCTGCCCCCTCCCCGCTCCCCAGTTCAGACAGAACAAGAGGAAACGTTGCAGAAGTGGTTGAGGTCTACTTTTACTGCCTTGTTTCAGGAGCAGAAGAAATATCCGGGTCCTCGCCACAATAGGGAGAGCTCTGGTTCCCTATTTCATCCTCAGTGGGCCACTAATGGCAATTGTTCCTGGACAAGTGGATCATCCACCCATGCTTCATTGGCCTCACCAGCTAATCCAGCCCCACACTCCCTGATGCAGAGAAAGATAGGAAGTTATTTGAAAGGAGTGTGTGAACTGAAAGAGGAGAATTAAGCCAGCTAATTTGACCACAGTTAGTTAACATGGAGGCATAAATGAGGGTAAGAACAGAAGAAACCATTATTAGAAGGTATAAGAAGTCTTAAGGAGACTTAAATCCACTCACACACACACACACAAACGTTTTCTGGAACTAAAATAAAAGCCATGAAACCGAAATTATAATAAAAATAAGTGTCAATTATGTTCAGGCTAGATTTACATTTCAAACATGGTATGACTTTTATACATACATACATACTCTGATGATTATTTAAAATCTACTTAAAAGTCAAGTCATTAGTAAATGGTAGAAGTGACTACAAAACATTTATTTTTGCTGTTAAATCCATGTTCTTTTCATTATGTTGTATCATCTCCCTAAGATACAAAACCAAACTGAGAGCAGATTTTGATGTGAGAGGGGAGGGCAATTCAATATGTCCTGAGCTCCTAGTAAATCTAGCCAAAGAAGGCATCCAGAGCACAATGTAGGGAACTTAAATCTAGTTTGGCCTAGTCAAAATTTGATCCAGGTATGTATAAAGCTTTTTTCCATAATTCTGGAAAAGCTCAGTTGCAAGTGAAGTATTCATTTTTCCTTATAAGGAGATGTGGGTAATTCTCCAAGAGGGACAAATGTTGCATTGTGAAAAATGAAGAGCATTTCTAAGCTGAATTATCAAAATATAAACAGGCTACAAAGAAAGAAGACAGTTAAAAATTAAAGATGGAAAACATCTGTAAAAACAAAATACATTTAAATAGACTTGTATGTGTATATGTACACATAGATACTATATTTAATATTTTCTCAGTAAATATATGTATCAGTGAAATATGCTTAAAGCATAACTATACTTTAGTATATTATATTTCTACGAGATTTTTTTTATCTTCAGAATGCATGCTTTTTAAACATGTTATAAACTTGACCCCATTTTTCAACTGATAGCAATTGTATTTAATATTTTCCATCATGAAATTTCAAA